>WYDI02014482.1:0-52556 GCA_009867235.2 Psittacus erithacus
ATAATAGAAGTGCATATCAATTACACATCTTTTTTCTCCTTCTTGCGTGGTCAACCTGTGAAGGAGACAGTCTCTTACCCCCCCACCCCCCCCACCCCACCCTCCCCCCCACCCCCCCCCCCCCTCCCCTCCCCCCCCCCCACCCCCCCCCCCCCGCCCCAAAACCCCAAAAGAACAAAAACCCAGAGGATTTTTCCAAAGAGAACAGAATTTTCTTGGAAAAATGGGGTGCCAATTTAATAATGCTTTCTTATTTAAAAAGTTCCATTTTGGCATGAACTTTGAAATATTTATATAAAAACCTGAAATACCAACTTGAAATGAAATATTAAAGTATTAAATTATTTAATTCCCATCAATGTCAGCACCATTGAAAGGGCTATGTAGAGATTTTCCAAAATGAAATGTCATTGAAAGATTTGGCAGAAGGCTGTAATTTGATGAAGTTGCTTTTTCCAAACAGAAAACAAAAAAAAAGTGTTAGAAAAATTATTAACTCTGCTTTGAGATCTCTGGAGTTGAGTGGTGGTGTATAGTCTTTGACTGCAACTGAGGAAATTAAATACATTCTACACTCTTTAAAAGGCAGCACTTTTAAAAGGGCATTTTTTCCCCTTGAATTTTTATTTAAACAAATTTTGCACACCTGCAAGGAGTCAAGGGGACTGTCCTGAAAGCTGACCTCCTCTCATTAGAAAGCAGTTTGAAAGGAAAGAAAAGCAGAGTTTGCTTCCCTTTTTTTTTTTTCTTTTTCTTTAACTCCTTCCTGATTTTGGGCAAATCAACCCCCATGCGGGGAGACTATATGAGGTTATGAAAAGACAGCTCAGTGTCCATCACGTTACTTTTTGGTCTACTTCCCAAGACACACAGTCATTTTTTCATTCCCTTCAGAAGTAGAATGTTACATGGGTACTAATTCACACATTTTAGAGCAACCAAGAGTAATCGACAAGAAAAGTAATGGAACCAACAACAAAAAGAGGTCTGCTGACCCAAACAATCCTAAATTGAGGAATGACTGTAGCAGAGTCACCAAAATCCTGCAGATGAGTACTAGAGTTAGGGATACGAATTCTATCTCAAATAACACAACTTCTTAACCATGCTACTGTAGCATTCCATTTAACCTCTGTGACTGAAATAATTTAACCACTTTAATAATACTGAGGCCTACAAACTGAAATAACTTCACATGTTATGCATAATTAAAATAAAATACCAGATACGAGCCTCAGGTTTGTGCAACTTAATGTGGCAGTTTTACTCTTGGATGGCAAGGCACCTACACTGCAACTAACCAACCAACCCCAGGCAAATCTTTTCAGGGGATTTACTCTTTGTAAAAGAGCTTAAGAATATTGCTCTCAAAGGGTTAAAAAAGGAACTATGACACATGAAAATATAACTATGATAGCTCCTTCACACAATGCAGAAAAATTACCTTTGGATTGAAGCCATGTGTGCAAGGAATTTATATAAGGGTATATATTTATATATAAGTTCCTGGCACATTTGTATGTTTGGAAGAGCTCAGAGGGTTTTAAAGTTTTACACATACACAGCACAGACTGATTGAGGGACTATTTTGTGCTTTGTAAACAAGATAAGTAACAACCCTTGAATTGTTTTGTAAACCATAAACAAATATATAATTCAAATATTTCAAAAGCTAAAATACACTGCATTAAAGAACACTGGATATGCTCTTTCACAGGCACATGCTGATTTTCCAGAGAAATAAAGGGGACTGTAGTCTTTAAGCTCACTTTCCTAGTTAAAATTCCTGGGCGTGGCATGAAGTCCATGGCAAATTCAGTATTTAAAAATAGAAATAGAAAAGGAAAAAAGAAAGAAAACCTGCCCATTCCTGCTCTGTTTTCTTCTTCCAGCTTCACTGTTATAACCAGCCCTTCTCATAAAGTAGCAGACTTTCTCCTTTTTGGATAGAAAGATATGACTGAAATAGGTCCTTACAACTAAACATACCCTCATATTGAAGGTAAGACTTGACAGATGCAATTACCTGAATGTCAAAGTTGAACTCTCCATCTCCTTCCCCCAGCAGCTAGTGAAAAATGAGTTTACTCCTTATCCTTCTAGCTTGCTCCAACTGTATGGCCATTCTTATCCCAAACTATTCAACAAATACTTCAAAAGCCTTTTTGCCACCCTCTCCCTCAAATTCACTCTGTGGCTTAAATTAATGTTGCTGAATTGGCTTCACGGCTGAATGGTAATGTCAGGAGTAATACTGGCTAAGTTATGAGGGCTGCGGCAGTTTAGCCTGTGGCTGTTCTGATCTTGGCCAATAAGTCATTACATGCCAATGCCATTTCCCATTGGGCTGGAAGGAAAACATATCCACATAGTTTTGTATCAGTTACATGAGTCCAAGAGTCTTCAGCCTCCTGAATCTTAAATTCATGGGGTCATTAAAAGGGTCAGAAGACTCATTAAAAATTTATAAAGCCATCTGAGATCCCTAGAGGAATGATCAATTTCTATGACAGTGTCATCATTATTATGAATGTATCGCAGTTTGGAAGTGTTGTGCCTTGTAGAAGTAAGGAAGAAGAAAGTCATCTTATAAGCAACAACTATTATGACCAGAGGCATAGCATGAGTTGCCCAACTGTCAAATTTTAAGTGCTGGCTGCCTTCATCTCATGCTGAAGTCATCTCCTGGGACTTGGCTCCATTTGTAAGGAGTATGGGACTTGCAGGGTTGAGCAATGAGGAAGGGTCAATAAAGGCTGAAACAGTGAGATTAGAGCAGTGCATGGAGGGAAACATAGAGCATGGTGGCTCTGCACAGACAGTTCTAATGGCCCTTTTTCTCCTACAAACCCTACTTAGGACATGCTTTGTTACAATTCCCAATGAGCAGGTATCTACACAGTTACTATATTTGGCACTAACTATGACAAAGTCAAAGAGGTTTTTTTGTAAGCAAGATGTCTTGTCTCGATCTATAGAAAATACATGATAATGCATAGAACAGATACTTGACATTAGCCACATCATATCCAAAGGCAAAATTACTGCCAGATTTAAACTTCATCCTTACAAACGGACTTGCTTGGCCAGAAAGTCCCCTTGCAGTATTGAACTGTAATATTTCTTAGGAAACCAGTCCTTCCTCACCCAGCCGCTCCAAGACATTTGCTATCGATAGTAGAAAACATAGTTTCATATTAGTCTGTCTTATTCACGTGATTTTACCTATGTGAAAGTAGATGATCTGCAGCCAGCCATTTAGCTCTCAAGATCAGTCCCCCAGGGATTGTACCCTAAGGGAATTGTTCCGAGAGTAATCCAGCCCTGGTTCCAACCTCCCTGCCACTACGCTAATGAAGTTCTAGCTGACTTCACCACTGAAATAAATATAGGGGGAGGGATGAAGGCAAGGCAGTGGCTTCAGCTTCCCTAAAAATGCCACTGTTCTCTAAGTAAACTATCTTGATTACTCCAGACAAAATCATCAAGCAACAGAGGGATGGGTAAAAGATGTGATGAGCTCTGTGATGGCTTGTCTCTGTTCTGCAGAGAACTTGGTGCAGGAGAAGGCTTCACTGAACCCCTCGCTGAATCAGAAGCATGTGGTGGGTACAGTCGCGTAGTCAACTTTTAACAGAATTCATGTCCATTTGCACTGTCATACTGAATCTCATCTTCTTGATATCCTTGTTCTTTACCTGGCAGACAAACATTTTGTTTGAGCCCACTCTTGTCTGTGTGATAAAATCTTGGATTCAGTTCTGAGTCAGGATCACACAGTGATCATGATATGTCTGAAAGCCTAGAAAAGCTTGTCATTTTACCAAGTCTACCAATACTGTTCCTATCCTAAATTGAGATATCATGTCTCTGTCTACAAGAAAATCCTCCTTAGGCATTTATTTTTTACCTTATACTCAATACTTTAAGTCATCCAAAGTCAATGTCTGCTGCTGCTATAGTAACTACAGCAGCAAGGATGGGGGTTGCATTACAAGCTGCATTTCTTTGCTGCATCTGGATTTCAAAATACAATGCACAATTATTAACTGCCTCCCCTGGCCATTTCCTTCATTTATTTTGCTCAGGCGAGCAGGCCTTGCAAACCTGAGGTTGAGTAACCTCAGCAGCACCAAATGGCCAATGATTTATTAGGACAAGCTGTAGATGCAGTAACGCTCACCAGGTGGCTAATAAGTAGGCTTTGTGAAATAACACTAAGGGGGGGCGGGGCAGGGGATATTAGTGATCTTTCCTTGGGATAGTTTTGAAAAATTTAAATATGCACCAAAGCAGGCACACTTTTTTCTTTTTTTTTTAAAACAGTTTGACATGTGCTTTGAATGTTAAACAGACATAAACTTGGCTTTTTCGAAGTCAGTATAAATGCACAGTAAAGGAGGAGAAATATGTCAATGTAGAAAGAGTCTCCCTTCTGCGTGGAACAGCATTTAAAGCTCACAGTGAAATGGTCTTATATAATGAATTGCAAGTATAATCCAAAGGCCAAAGTGGGCTTTGATCATGCTTCAACGCGCTTCCCAAGCTGCGGTGACACAGGTAACTGCGAGGCTGAATAATGTTGCAGTCAGTACCCTGGAGAAGTTGAAACAATGATATGCCTTATTTATTTTTTTTTTCCCCTTGTTAAGCGCAGCGGAAGCTGCCACAAGAACACTTCCAGAATCTGTAGAACTGCGGTGCAGGAGGAAAGATAAGAAAGCGTGCCCTGAAGTGAACAAAATACATATTTAAAAAATAAGAAAATGGCCTCTTCAGACAGGTCATCTACCTTGGGTGTATAAAAAGCTCAGAAAAGGTACCCTTGATAGCTTGGCAAGATAATGGTGGATCCCAAATGTTTTTGATGCTCAAGAAATTTTATATGGAACTTCAGATTTTCCCAGAACAACAAAACATGATATCCTGCATTAACCTTTTGTTCATGTTTCTCAGCACCTGTAAACTTGAGGGGAAAAAAGCCCCAAACACAAACTTCTAATTAAAAAGTACATTGCTTAAAGGCATAGTAAAGTAAATAAAAAAGCTAATAAAGAAAAAGAACATACTGATAATAAAACAATAATAAATATTTAAAATCAAAACAAGTTTTGATTCCAGAAATATAATTAGGTGGAATTATAGAATATTTTGGGTTAGAAGGGACTTTCAGAGGTCTAGTCCAACCTCCCTGCAATGAGCAGGGACTCCTTCAACTAGATCAAGTTGCTTAGAATCAAGGCCAGGCTGCATGTAGATGTCCCCAGGGATGGAGCATCCACCACCTCTCTCAGAAACCTGTGCCAGTATTTTACCACCCTTATGGTAAAGAATTTTTTCCTCACATCCAGCCTGAATCTACCCCATTTAGAAACATCACCCTTCATCCTGTTGCAACAGACCTTGCTAAAAAGTCTAGTCTCTCCCCATCTTTCTTATAGGCCCCTTAAGTACTGAAAGGCCACGATAAGGTCTCTTCAGTCTTCCCCAGTCTGAACAGCCTCAACTCCCCCAGCCTGAGGAATCCTCATGGCAGAGGTTTCCAGACCTCTAACCATTTTTATGGGCCTCCTCTGGACCCTTTCCAGCAACTCTTTTTTGTTGTACAAAACCACACTAAAGAATTCCTACTATTTTTGGGATACTGATTTTCACCTAAAAAGCATCTTGCCTACCTGCACTAAATCATACTAAAACTAAAAAGTAACAAAAGCTTAACTTGTCCACTCACACAGAAGTGGTATACACATGCTTACAATTCTGTTAAAATGTTGACAGCTGTAGGTTGTGAATCTGCATTTTAGGGACCTGGATTAAGCCAACCGTCTGAGATGCTGAGCATTTGCTTCTCTCAGACTGACACTTCAGTACCTCTAAAAAGAAGTTTCTTACAGTACTTAATTTAAAATCCTACATCCATCTTTTTATCAAACTAAAGGAAAAAAAATTTGGAAAAATTTCTGAAAATTTGGTGAAGTTGAAATCTGGCAGACTTCCATCAATCAGTCCTTTGTTGGATAGATCTACTTACTGAATTTATATGATTAATGGATTTAATATGGAATACTTGCAATAAAAGAATAAGAGAATTCATTTTTATGAATATCACTTTCTCCTTTCTTACTACTTATTTTAGTAGTACCTTGCATTGTTTCTAATATTAGCTGGTAAACGTGTTGGCATAGACCAGCTCTTGATGGATCATTTGAGAGCAGACAGCACCCTCTTTAGGCATCTAGTTCTACTGCCCTCTCTTTGTCCCTGGGCCAGACCCTTTGGCACAGTATGAACCTCAAGAGATCATTTGTATAAATAACAGGAAGAGACTATTTCAGTGTATTCAGCCACAGTGTACTTCTGTTACCAACTGCCCATCAATTGTTGCTTGCTAATCAGCACTAAGGGAACACAGACTGTCCTGTGATCATCTATGTATTACACATTATGAGCTGCACAAGGCATTTTCCACTGATTGAGACCCAGAAGTCACACAGGATTCCAAAGTAATGCGCATAAAGCTCACTGAATTTGCCCATCTATGAAATAGGCAAGGCCTATTTTAGAAAATATAAACATTTGGGATCCACCATAGTATTGGTAGGCCATGCATACATCATCCTATTCCAATATACTTTTATTACCTCATGAGCACAAAAGGTCTCACTGGGATGAAATCACAGTCCCTGGAAGTGTTCAAAAAACATGTAGATGAGGCCCTCAGTTGTATGGTTTAGTGGTGGTCTTGGCAGTCCTGGGGTAATGGTTGGACTTGATGATCTTAAAGGTCTTTTCCAACCTAGTTGATTCTATGATTTTATGTGGTTAGTTCTACCCATATTCAGGAAAATACTTCAGCATATACTGAAATCTGGCTGACCTCAATTAGACTTAAATACATTTAAAATGCCCTCTTGCGTGGAAGCAAGAGGAACTCCAAGTAAGCATTTCCCTCAACCTGTTTGGAGGCTTATGCACTTTAGAGAGGGCTTACAGATGTCAACACATTTGATAATCCTTCTGGGAAAATCTCTTAACATAAATAGTATAATAACAGTATCTTACAATTTGCCGTCAGCTTCTCTTCTGTCTTAATAACCCTGATACCATATTAATCACTTTAAATACATCAGTTACAAAAGATGATTGATAAACAAATTTATAGTAGGAGCAGGTCTTCAGCAAGGATTTGTGGAGACAATAGTGAATCTGTGGGTATCCCCAAGGTATAAACTCCAACATACAGAGTTTAATAATGTGCAATATGTATAAGTAAAAGCTCTGTCCACATCAGTTATTTTCTTTCCTGGTCTCCATCTTCAGTCGTCACAGAAATGACACTTCTCACTGACGTGTCAAGCAATGACACTCTATCCCCTACCCATTTCAGATAAGGAACATTATTAAGTAACTTGTTTACCTTTTCAAATTTATGATGCACAGTAAAACAGTGCTGCCTTCTGCCCCTAGTAGTCAAATTTCACAGAAAGGGGTTGTCACAGCTGACAAAATTTCTTATGAGAAATTACCTCTTTTCAACTGGAACATCCAAATTGCGAGTCCCACTGGAGACCATAGCATCATCTTAGAGATGCAAGACCATAAGAATAATTAACCAGACAGAAGAACACTCATCTTAATTCTCAAGCAATGCTCTGTCATCCTCTGAAACTTCCTTGTCCTGAGAGATTTAAAGTACTAACTAGATAAACTATAAAAGATGGCAAGGAATGATCTGCAGTGACTTATGCATCTTTCTATAACCATAAATAACTTTATATTTCATTTCCGGCAGCATGACAAAGCAAGGAGGTAATGAGCCATTATGGAAAACCCATCTGTTGCTTATAAGGGAAAGGGCTTTGTGCTGGTAGATTTATAGAGGAAAATTTTCAGTGCAAGTCCTGTTATCGTTAATGAGAATTGCACATCTAATTGCCCACACTGAAAGCATAACCCATTATGTTCCTTCACTATCTAGATGGTTACTGCGTGTTTCAGCAACAAGAGAAAAATATCATCAAAAGAAAACCCAGTGTTCAAGTGACAGGGACATGCAGAATGTGGGGGAAGGGAGCATGAAGTAGAACAGGGGCATCTGCCAAAATTCCTGATAATACTACAAAATCTACCTAAATATTTTTTACATGCAATTAGAAAGGCTATGTGATACCACAAAACAAACAGGGAATCGTAGCACACTTGGCCTACTCCAGAATCCATGTGTTTTTATTTTTCTTGCCAAGTTTTGCATATTAACCCTCAGATTCCCAGTCAGAATTCTAATATTTTATTGTTTTACTAGATCATGCTTGAAAACTGCTCTAGAGGGGGTGCCCACACAAAAATATCCTATCCTCACCTATTCCACAGGATTTTTGGACTTCTCCAGCATGCTGGAGATTGTCTTTGGATCTTGAACACTCTGGCTGTGCCTTTAGCTTTCTTTCTGCCTATGATTTATTTAGCTCATGTATACACACTGGATCCCACTTACCAGTACTGTACCACTTTGCCCAGCCCCAGCATTTTGCAGCAACTGGGAGGCAAAAGGCCAGGGAAGGAAATAACTGGGACCACTGGTTCCACATAAACCTTTGGACTATGAAAGTTTTCTCCACTCTTCTTTCATGCCTGTCTCTGTCTGAACTTGCCAGAGAACAAAATAGCAAGTGCTCAAACCCAGAGGCTTGGCCCTGCAGGTACCTGAATGAGCAATCCCTCTCCCCAGCTCCAAGACTCTCAGCCTTGGAGACAGTGACATACCCTGTGGTTTCCTGCAACCATTTCTCCAATATGGGATCTCAGGCCTGAAGGAACTGTTCCTTGAGGCAGCCAAGAAGCCTAATCTGATATTATGAGGTCACCAACAGGAAGAAACATGGAACAGATGGAAAAAGAGGAACATAAAGAAGCAGTGAGAATAGGTTCCTTCTTGGTTTCATATTTGTAGGAAGGGCTGATAAGCACCATAGGAAGAGGAAACACATGAAAGAGAGAGCTCTATCACAGTGAAGTAAATAAAAAGTGCTAACCTCAAACCAGACAATATTTATTTCACCAAGTTCCACACATCTACCCCTAGTAACAGTGACATAATGTTGATTACTAAGGACAAAATAACTTTGTCCCTCTCATTTACAGAAGACTGTACAAAGAACAGGCCTTGTAGTCAGACTGAAAAAACAGCTACACATTACTTTAGTGACATCCAGGTGTGCAAGGCAAGGCAGCTTTAAGAGAAGCTTCTCTGGCTACAGTCCTCCGCAAGATGCCTTTTCTCTTCCAAACCAAGTCTCTGTGTCTAAAGCACTGGGCCTTAAACAGTGCTGATATCCTAGCTTTATCTTTCCAAAATACAGCTACAAAGGACTATCTATTACATAAAGGAAAACAGAGCATTGCAACCATTCCCAAAGTTTTTTTCCTTTAGTATAGTTGAGTTAATGACACCCCTGGTATGTTCCTGGTCTGCTTCTATTGGACTGATGACCATCAGAAAATTTAAGCTGCTACAGCTACATGATGTAGATGCAACTGAAGTTACCACTGAACTTAGCAAAGCAGATATGTAAGTAACAAAAGCAACATGACAAAACATACAATGAACATATTTTGAGGAACTGTTGTTCAACAGCCTTTCCTACTGGGAAACAAACATGCCTTTGCTTTGCATCAACTTAGTGGGGTTGAGATGACATTCCATATGCTGTCCCTGAAACAGTCACATCTGGAATACACAAAACAGCCTGTGAAGAACTCCAACAATCTGCTGAATCTAACTGAAATTGCAGAATGACTGTAAGTAATCAGAATATAGTCAAGAGTCTGGGCACATGACTGACATGAAGTACCCTGTGGGCCTTCAGTTGCCATTAGTAATATATTATCTATATTACTTTCCTCACCATGAACAGTTTAACAGTGGGCTTTCAAAAAAATTACTTATTGATTCAGCACTACTTTAGGCAAGTGATTGCAACATCATCTTTAGATATCCTCTGTCCAAGTACTAATTCAGACTACTTCTTTGGGAGCAGGTGGTAATCGTTTTGTATGGCATGCTACAACCAGTGATATTTTTAGGACTAGTGGCTCTTAACTGGATGAGGAACTTATAGAATCACCAGAGGAGATGGTCCTTGGTCCTTTACACTGTTGTAAGGATGCTCCCATTAAAGAATCATACTCCTTGTTAGCTTGTAAAAACTAATACGAAACTTCAGAAGACCACATATGCAAGCTGCAGCTTTGTGAGACAGTTTTAAAAGAAATAAAGAATGAAGAAACAGTTACTTTAATGTCTCAGCCTGTATGCATGCACACATCCAAGCACGCATAAACCCTAAATGTATAAAATTTAGATTTTGTCTCAGACTTTTTTGCTGGGATATGGTTTAAAAATAAAGATAAGGGCCCAGAGAAGGTCAGAACAGCTTAAAGAGAAACAAAAAAGAGGTTAGGCAATCAAAACCTACACAGTACAATATAACAGAAATCACCTCACAATGCTAAAGGCCGCGAAGAAGGATGCCATGTCTCCAAAGCACCTGCATAATATGACTTTACAGATCAAAAAATTCCTCTGAGAAAAAGGGAGAGGAATAAAAGGCCAAGGTTGAGCTATGATGTGGTACATTTCCATGTCAGCAGATTTCAAATGGCACCAGAAGAAGATCTGACACACACTTTACATAGCATCCTGCAAAGCTGCAGTGGCAGGAGAAGGAGTATACCTTTTCCTAAAGGCAAAGAGTATGCCTTTACTTTGCTACTGTGGAGGAAAACAGGATGGAAAAAACGTATGTTTAGGTAACAATCTAGGTGCAGGGTAAGACTATGGCTGGAAAGGGAAACCTTTATACTTCAGTTGGCCAGGAAATTTCCCTTTCCTTCTTCAGACTGTATATCTGTCCAAAGTCTCCATGCAGCCTGAGCCTACAAGAGACAGCAGGAAGAAACATTCTGCCTTAAAAATTCTGCATTTAAAGATAGTACATCCCTAGCATATCCATTTCCCTACTTATTTAGGCTGAAGTCACATCTAATTTTATGTGCCAGAACACCTATACGGCTCAGCAAATTCTTTTGAATAAACACAGTTACAAGAACACAGGAGGTCATATCACACCATTTAAAAGCTGCTTTCAGAGTCCTTCCAGTATAAGCCATAATGCCTGTAGCAGGATTTGCTGTTGCAGTCCTCAGTATAACTGTACCAGCAAACCCCTTCAAATTAGCCAAGACCTTACTCCACCAGCAGAAGGCCTAAAATTGTTTTTCTTGGAAGACTTCCTCTCTTCCATTGTACATCTCTCACTAGGTTCAACTGCTTTCTCCCTTGGGACCTGCAGTGTGTACAGGGTTTTTTCTTTTTGATCTCTACAGGCCTTGAAAGCAGCATGATCAAATGGATGACTGAGGAGACTTGACAGGTACACAGCTGTGTGCTGCAGCTCCACTGCCCCCTGACTTCCGAGATCATCTGTCTCTCTTGTCTCACAGCACACAGACAGAAGGGACCAAGAGATTAAAGGCACATTACATGTTACTGAATTACACAGGAAAGAAAAAGATATCAGCAGAGTCTAGATATAATGTTCCCAAGTAATAAAGTGGATGACAAATTCTGAGTCTCTTTTTCTCTGATTGAAAGGAAGCCTCCATTTCATTTTTTTCTGGACGTACTCAGGTATTCTCATTCAGGTTTCTACAATTTTTGGTTCTTTAAGGCCAAATAAATTAGTTCCCTATTAAAAAAAACCCATACTAGTTAATAATTCATCCAGAAATGACATGGTAATCGGCTTACAAATATTATAAACAGCCATCTGAATAAAAGATTTTTTTTCCAGAAGAGCTAGTAAAGCTAGATCTGTACTGAAGAACACTAAGCTAAAGATATTTCTCTAGGATTTAAACTGACTTACTCAATACCAGGCATAATATAACCATATCAGCATAAATCTCAGTACAGACTGGCCTACCCTACAGTGAAGCATCCATGCAGGCCTGTCACAACTGCTGTGATCATAAGCTGACAGTCAGACTACTTAAGGTGTCTAACATGCACAGTGGCAAGAAGAGTGTGCTAAAATCAACATTTCCAATGAAAATCTGGAAAAATGATTGGCTTATCAAGTACTTTATCTCACTTTACCCAGTAAAAATGAGGGGGAAAAGGATGTCTTTACATAACGAAACTTGAATTAGCCTTTTGATTCAAAATCCATCTACTGTAAAATATTAGAAAATAACTTATAACTCAGTTGATTAACATTTGATAGCATAAAGCTAAAATTCATCAGGCAAGAAACAGATCCATAGAAGCAGCAAAAATAATTTGGACCTGATAGCATAAGTCTGGTTATTACACTGCACACTTCGGTAATGGTGGATGCATCCACCAGTATGCACTCCTTTTCTATTCATTGATTTGACTAAGAATTCTGCAGGCCAGAACCAGCCAACATGCATTGTACTGGTTAATATGTCTTACGGCTGTATTTACCATCTTGAAAGAAATTTCTTCATTAGAGTTTTCTGCTTCTGTATCTTAAGATTTTAATTAAGCAGTGTCACAACTGGGTGTGCATTAACAGACCATTGACACATGCCTTTGGAGCATTGTGAAGCACTGGACCAGAGACCAATTACCTTCTGCCACCCAAATCGTACAACAGCAGCCCATTAATGCACACCCTGGTGTGGCCTGTTTCAATTAAAGCATATTTATAAAACAAGGGAAGGACGGGCAGTGTTGAAACACTGAGAAAATCAGATGGCTTTAGGCTAGGATCCTGCTGATTATTCAGACTTTTGTAAATGTACACACTGAAAGTCAGTAAACAAATTGTTTAGCTTACTTAGTTACATTGCACGGTAAAAATGGGGCTATTAAGAGTACAGAATGTTATTTCCATTTGAACATGGGGAAAGCAAAGAGGAAGCTGCCGTGTCAGCACTTCTGTTGTATCCATTCCCCCAAAGTGGGCTCAGTTTCAAGAAACTGGCAGAGAAACACACTCTACCCACCCCACAACAGTTTATCCATGAGAGGGATGGGTAGAGCTCATCCAATTACACAGTACAGTTAAATTCACTGGGAACTTATCCTTCCTGCTTGTTTGTTTGTTGTTTTTTGTTGTTGTTGTTGTTTTATTACAAAACTAATTTTCTATTTTCATAAGTTACATACACAACTTCAATATAAGGCATATACACATGAGGCAAGATATATTTTAACAAAATATAACTAAAAATACCATGTGCATCAGTCTTGTTTCCTCACTGGCTTTTACTTCCCTCTTTACTTCCTACTCTTTTCTATCTCTGCATTTCTGTCAGAGACATGTTTAAAGTATGCATGATCCCTTCAGAGATGCTCATACAGTCCCAGATAGAATGACTTTCAATTTTAATGGGGTGTTTTCAGCTACTGTAACACAAATCACATAGATAAAGCATAAACTGGTATCCAGCTAGCAGAGTATAATTGTATGTTACAGGATGAGAGAACAAAGCTGTATTTTTTTGACCATTTCTCTTCACTTTTATTCAAGTAAGCAACATGAAAGGCCAAACAATGAATTGCAGAAAGCACAAAATAAGGAGGTAAAAATTCCCTCCTATGAATCTTAGTTAATGCACATTAAAATCAACTTATCATAATAGGCTAGAATCAAGCTCTTCATAACTACAGTGAAACTACTGCCAAAATACAGGGCTGAGTGAATCCATTAAAACATGTGCTGAGCTATATCCTACCAGGGTAGGCTGAGATATGATGGACTGGATGGTAGTCTATAAATATTTTGGAGCTAGAAGCATCAGAAAAAGAATAGTTAAGTAGCAAAAGGGAGTTATAGCTAGTTAACAACTAGGGATGAAACTAAACAAAGTGATATTCTGGCTGAGCGTGAGACAACTTTTTTGAAGAAAACAACTGTGTCAAAGTTCTCTGTAGGAAATGATGATGGGTTTAGTAGCCAGGGCACTGAAAGCAGGCAAAACTCAAAGAAGTAATATACTATATGGGAAAGCTGGCATTCATAGAAGGAAGAGGTGGATGGCACAGAATTGCTTTTCCTTCTTCATTTTCCTATGTTTTTAAATGACTCATCAGCCTGGAGATTTAATGAAGTGAAGTCATATACATCAGCTTCCTTCTCCCAACTCACAAAGGTATTGCTCAATAAATCTGCAGTGCAGCTAGTTAGTTACACAGGTGGTATTACAGCCTCTTGAGATTTTAACTGCATTATTGGATGTAGCAATTGGATTTGCCTCTATATTTCAGGATCTACCCAAGCCTAGTTTGAAATGAAAAATGAGCAACATGATGAAGACACATGGCAAAATAACGAAAGAGTGTCCCTCCTATTTTGTTTTCTTTCCTCAGGATATGGTCTGATAACTCTAAAAGCAGATGTCATTTCATGTCAAATACTCTTCTTTCTCACTTGCTGTAATAATGGATTTTGCCAGTTCTAATTTCAAAGAAACTGCAATGTCTTCAAATCTGGAGTCACTATTCAAATATTAAGAGAGCACAAGTTTTTCTTTTGGAGTTACCCATTGAGCTGAATGCCATGTATATTCTCAGTTCTGTATTAATAAATATCCAATGAAGACAATATGCTACCAGGGTGATGGCAGTGGTAGAAATGCTGACAATTACTGACAATTAGAGACTGACTTTCAATCAAAACTGCAAACATCAAATGAATTTCAAACACTCCTGAGCTGATGGTGCTCCTTCTCCAGGTACCAGTTCTTCTGGTCTCTTATCTGTTTTTATGGGATTGACAGATTCAATCTCCCTTCCATCTTTTCACTTTCTTTTAAAGGAAAATTGAAGGAAAGTGAAGGAAAGTGAAGGAAAGATCAATCTTTTAATTGTAATCATAAGGTAGTCAAAGAAGACTGGTAAGTAAGCCAACTTTTCACTACAAGCAGTAGGACACATTTCTATTTTTTCCTCTACCACATTTGAAATGTCTTAGAAGACTTTCAGGATCACTGAAGAATCAAGTTCTATTCTTTCTTCGCTTTTCCAGATGAAATGATTTTATCTGCAATTTCTCTTTAGATAAGTATCTTAGCAAGTTATTTGTCAAATAAAGTGTATATATATAAAGTATAAAGGCAATATATAAATACACTGAATACACACATATATAAAGAAATGTAACGTCTGTATCAACAAAATTAGATATGTATATTGAATATGCATAATATTAAGTGCATTAAACATGATGCCCAATTCAATTTCTTTAGAAGGGAGACATCAAGAACAGCACATTCCAGATATGGCAAACATTTTCTGAGGAAACACTGTAACCCATTTCATTCTAGCTTTCCTAGAAGCTCCGCAAACTGGTATCTACTGACAAACCATTGGTGTGAGTTTGACTCAGACTAATATCTAGATAATCAATCTAAAGACTGATTATTTGCTTTAAGTCAGCAGTTTACTGCTGCACTGCAGCCATACAAAGTAGTAGCCATTATTCCCAAAAATACAGGAAGTCTTTTAGAGTTCTAATATTACCTATTGTTAAAAGCTTATTTAAAGCATAAGGAAAAAATAAAGAGTTCCTCTATTATTTTCCATGTATTGTGTTTACAGCACTGTTACAGCTCATGGAAGATTTGTAGTTTTTAACTACTAGCTCATGTTTTTATTTTGTCCTGACACTTCACTGTTTTTTTGCACATCCTACTAAAAAGGCAGGGAGCGCTAGACTTTCATGTGTATTTTTAAACAGCAGCTCAGCTGATCATTATCTGGATTGATTTATGTTTTAATTTTATGGATGATATCACACAATTATCTCCAGATGGAATAATCAGGATGAAGCATTGCCAAAGAACATCAGACACTAAAGAAGTCAGCCAATGCAATCCATTCAGTGCTGTAATTATTTTTGTTTTGGCTTCAGACATTTGTACAGAGGCACAAATTCATTCTGGTAGGGCCTTGTACAGTATCTAAGTCAATGGAAAGACTTCCGTAGACGACAGGAGGCACTGGCTCAACTCTCTGCAACCGTCCATTGCATCCATACTTACCCCTATGGAATATCTGAGAGACATCTTCCCTTATTTCCTTTCTCTTCTCCTAATCTCTTTTGACCTCAATTCCTATTGCTTCCACACCCTTTTATTTTTCTCCCTTCCTAAAACTTTGCATGTGATATTTGAACCCATCATTTGTGATTAAACATAGACAAATGAAATCAAAGTTGTTCAGCTATGTAAACCAGAAAAATATTAATTCCTACAACAACCTATATAAATTCTGATTTGTATTCATTTATCAGATGAGTGAATGATAACAAGACTTCAGGTTTCTCAATCAAATATTTAATCCTAGGTTAAATCCAACAAGTCAAAAGGACAGACAAATTTCTCTCTTTTTTTTTTTTTTTGCCTGGCAAGACAAGACTCTGTCTTGCTTAACAGGCCCCACTTTACTGAGCACCCAGCATTTCAAGGCAGGCAATTACTTCTCTAGGTGTGGATTTTCAAAAGGACCTACCTCAGCTAAGAGCACAAATCCCATTCCAAACCCTCTAACTATATTTAGAAACTTAATAAAAAAACCCCAAAAAACAGTAAAAATCAAATGTAAGTGTAGGCTTCAGGTCACGACTATTTTGCCTACTGCAGAACCCAAACATGCAAATATGCACCATGGAGCAACACAGCAGATGGTCCTCTTAGGACATGTCTACATTGCTAAAAGCACTGCCATAGAGCTAATCAGCTAAATCAGGAACTGGAAGCAGTGTCATGACACCAGCGCAGCTTGCTGAAAGACAAGAGATAATTACTGTGGATTCAGAGCTGTTTTAGTGCGTTTACAATGTTTTCAGGACACGTCTTTCAACATGGAGCTATAATTCCTCATATGGATCCACCTGGAAGTAAATTAAATATCTTCCGCAAATAAGTCTGACCTGCCCATAGATCTGAATGAGTTACTTTCTCTTCAACATTTGCTCATGCTATATTAAATATGTTTATTATAATGTATTTGTAGCTGGCTGAATAAGGTATGACAATCTATGAAACGTAATAATGTATGGAGTTCTACTTGCTTTTATTACAGGGTAAATGTGTGATGCTCTCAAGCTTCAAGAGCTTGAGCCAAAATTTCCACATTTCACAGCTTTCTACAAAGTTTTGGATAAGCTGCATAGGTTGTGACTGGCATTTATTCTTAGAATCATAGAATAGTTAGGGTTGAAATGGACCTTAAGATCACCTAGTTCCAACCCCCCTGCCATGGGCAGGAACACCCCACACTAAACCAAGTCACTCAAGGCTCTGTCCAACCCGGCCTTGAACACAGCCAGGGATGGAGCATTCACAACTTCCTTGGGCAACCTATTCCAGTGCCTCACCACCCTTACAGTTAGTTTAATAACATGCTCTCTTCCCTCCTACAAATACAAATATATAAATGTTTTGAGGTACAGCAACATGTCTACTTATTACGACTAATTCCTGAAAACACAAACGGAATATTACTTTGCTTGTCTTGTGTCACATTTGAGAATTCTTTAGTATAATATCACTAACAATGTACACTACAGTGTTCCTACACTTTTGCCTTTAATTTTCCTGAGAGATTCTTTGCAGTATTTCATTGATCTAAATGTAATTAGGAAGCAGCAGAAAAACAAACAAGCATTTGAAAGAAGTCACTCACTATGTTCTCTCTTTTCTAAGTGTTCAAAAAAATTCAGATAGCTGTAATAATTTCCTCACAAAATTCCCAACATGTTTTATCAACAATCATACAAAATAGTGCCACTTGTCCTTTAATTCACATATAAGAAGTTTATACTTTGGTTTTCAGCCATGACATAAGAACCTAGGATATGAGTTTACAGTTTATGAGTTTGATAAATGCCCTCTGTATGATCTACAGTGAAGGGAAGGCAATCTGTGGTGGCTTTTTGTTTAACATGACAGCAGTATGCTATCTCAAAGGCTGTAAGTATCCTTTAAAGTGGTTGTCATAGATTAGCTAATGCTGTGTAAATTCCCTGGCCTCACACCAAGCAAACAAGAGGTAATGCAGCCTCTTGGTAACTTGCTGTATTTCAGCATGCCACTCGGGAAATTTCTCAATCCCTACAAGTAACTTGGTGGGATAAATACCATTTAAAAGCTACTGTGCCCTGCTGGAGCACACACACATAATAAAAAAACAGAAAGCTGGGATCTGAAGCACAGAGGCACCATAGTCTAAATTGTGGTACCTTTTTCACCAGAAACTTAATGCTGAGTTCTAAAAGTTCTTGTTGAATAAAGTGCTTGCTCTATCCATAATACAAGCAGACCTGCTGACAAGATGCTGAGTGAATTTATTAAGCTGGCATTGAACTAGAGGTAGTAAATCTTCTTGGAGCCTCCTGCATGGTATAGAAATGTTCAGGTGGCACTTAATAAGCTTGTCTGGCTTTTAACTGCCTCTGTGCGGTCCCAGTCCTTGTGGGAAATAGGCATGCAATGCTGAAGCCTTCCTGGTGACTCTACAAAATGAGCCTGGGTCTTTAGAGCTATTAGTTTGCGCTCTGCAGGTACAGTGTGGCTAAACTGCTCACAGATCCAAACTGGCTGGGAAGGCACTACAGCTGTCTCTTTCTGGCGCTGGGCCTAAACTAAGTCTGGGCAGCCCAATGGTAGCTTGATAAGGTGAAAGCTCAAGTATCTCTGCTTCCATGCTATGATTAAAGCTCAAACTGGTTAAAGCACCCACAGATAACTGAGTATTGATTGCACAGAAGCTCAGAATTGCACAGAAAATGTGGTAGAGCCAAGGGTTCTACCTACACCTCCTGCATCTCAATCTTCTGCCTACAAGAAGTAGTGACTGTTTCACCTTAGCAGAAAGAGGTATATTTTCAGTAGCAAATCAGTAGATAAATGGCTGCTCAACCCAGATTTGTTAATACATCACAAAATCAGAATTAACCAAAGATGTTTATGACAGTCTAGGTTGTTAAATAAAAAATAAGTATTTAATATTAGAAATAAAAGCAGCCAGGGATCACTCTTTACATCTGATAAGCAGAGCACAGCCACCTTGCTTATAGGTAGTCCGCCTGTAGCAAACTGCTTATGTGCAAACTACATAACATTACATCCGAAGTCCTCACTAGTGCCTCCATTGCCCTAAGATACAATAAACAGTTACTGAATTTATTTCAGACGCTTCAGAATGACTGATGTGATTACTGACCTGGCTGTAACCTAAAAACTGATGTTGCACGTTGCATGAGCAAATGATGAGGATGCTTAAAGAAGTAAAGCCTGCTGGGACCCTGCTGAAAGATCACGTGGGAAAACAACCAGACCTATGGCACCTTTATCTACTGACATTTCTGGGCCCAGTTCCCTGGGTGTGGTCTCTCAAAAAATTATACCTTTGCAGGGGCTTACAATAAACCTAAACTAATCATAAGCCTAACCCTGACCCTAAAACTAAACCTAAACCCTACCCTAAACCCAAAACACTAACGCTACCTCTAATGCTAACACTAAATTTAACGCTAAACCCTAACCTTAAACCTAACATTAACCCTAACCATAACCCTAACCGCTAATAATAACAGTAACACTAACACCAAACCCAAAAACTAACCTTAACACCAAACCTAAACCAACCATTAATTCTAAACCTAACCCTTGCCCCAACACTAACACTAACCCCAACATAAATAAAAAGCCTAACACTAACCCTAACACCAGCCCCAACCTCAAAACTAACCCTAAACACTAACCTGAAAACAAACACTAAACCTAACACCTAACCTTAACCCCAAACTGAACTCTAACAGCTAAAACTAATAGTAACCATAAACCTAACCCCTAACCCTAACACTAACTGCACCATAAAACCTGACCCCAAAGAAAACCCAAATCCTAACCTTAAACCTAACACTAACCCCTAAATCTAACACTAAATCTAAACACTAACCCCAAACCTAACCCAAACCCACACCCATAAATTTAACCTAAGCACAAATCCCTAACCAGAACCTTAACCCAAACCTTAAAAATAAACCCTAAACCTAATCCCAACACTAATCCTAAAACTAACCCTAAACATAAACCTAAACCTAACGCTATCCCTAACCAAAAACTTAATACTAACACTAATTCTAAACCTAAGCCTAACCCTAAACATAACCAAAAATCTAACCCTAAGCATAACACCTAAACCGAATGCTAAACCCTAAGCCTAATGCTAACACTAAAACTGAAATCTAAAACTAACAGTAAATCTAACCCTAACCCTAATCTTATCCCTAACCCAAACCCTAACCCTAACACTAAATCTACACCTAACACTAATCCTCACCCCTAACTCTACTCCTAACCCCTAATCGTAACCCAAACCCGAACTCCGACCGCTAATACAAACCCTAATACAAAATCCAAACCACAACACTAACAAAAACCCAAATAATAAACACTAAATATAACACTAACAATAACACCTAACCTTCACCCGAACACTACCCTGAACCCTAAACCTAACGCGAAGCAAAACCAAAAACCAAAACCAAACCCTAACCCTAATACTACCTCGAAGCCCAAACATAACACTAACCCTAACCACCAAACGAAACCATAACGCTAACCACAATGCTAACACTAAAGTTAATCCTAACCCTAATCCCCAAATGTAACCCTAAGCCTAACCCTGACACGAACCGTAACCCCTAACCCCTAACCCTAACACTAACCATAACCTTAACATTAATCTCTAACTGTAACCCGAACCCTAACACTAACCACTAAATATAACCCTAACCCTAACACCTAACCCTTACCAAAACCCTAACCCTAACACTAACCCTAACACCTAAACCTTAAACATAAAAATTAATCATAACCCCACTTCTACCCCTACCCCTAACCCTACCCCTAACCCTAACACTAAAAAAAAATCTAACCCAAACCCGAACACAAAACCTAATCCGCACCGTAGGGTTCCTGAAGACTCTGAAACTAACTAAAAAACTGAAAATCAAATCTAAACTTAAGAATAATGCTGAGACTAAACATAAGAATAAGACACACTGAGATTAACCCTCACATGAAATCTAAATCTAAAAAATATGCTAAATCTAGCACTAACCCCTAACCCTAACAATAATGCTAAAACTAACCCCTAAACATAAACCTAAACCTAAACCAAAACCTAACCCAAACACCTAACTCTAAACCTCACCCTAACTCGAACACTGACACTGACAATAAACCTAACATTAACGCTAACACAAATCCTAAACCAAAACCAAAACCTAACTCTAACCTTAAGACTAATCCTGAGACTAAACCTAACGCTAAGACTATCGCTGAGAATAACCCTCACACCCCACATAACAATAAAAGAAATCCAAATACAAACACAAAAATTCAATCCTAAAACTAACATGTTAAACCCAATATAAACCTCTAACCCTAACCCCTGAAGACGAACCCTAACCCTAACAACTAACACTAAGACCTAGCTTAAGCCAAACCATAAACCTAACCACTAAAATCTAAACCTAAACTTAACACCAAACCATAACACTTAAACACTAACCCTAACCCTAACTCTAACTAACCCAAACCCTAACCCCTAACCCTAAACCTTAACAACAAAAACGAACCCTAACCACTAACCACCTAACACTAGCCCTAACCCTCTAACACTAAACGTAACCCTAAATATTGCCCTAAACCTAACCTGTAACCCCTAATCCTAACACTAACCCTAACCCTAATCCAAACCCCTAACAATAACAGTAACCCTAAACCTAACGCACCACCTAGGCATCCCCACGTATTTCACACTAATTCAACCCAAAAACCCTAAGTCTAATCTGAAGACAAAAGCGGACTCTAACGATAACATTAAGACTAACGCTCAGACAAGGACACACAAAATCTGAATCTAAAAAAAATGCAAACACTAACACTAAAACTTAACTCAAACCCTAACCACTTAACACTAAATTTAACACCTAAAATTAACCCTAACCCTAACCCTAACTCAAAAACCTAACACTACCACCTAACTCTAACCCGAAATATAACCCTAACACTAAACCCTAATCCCTGAACCCAACCCCGACAACCGGCCACTAGCCACAAATCCCAAACCCTAAAACTAAAGCTAATGATAAACCTAAAAATAACCTCCAACACCAACCATAAACCTAACATAAACTCTAACCCCCCAAACTGCAACCATACCCACGAACACTAACCCACTAAACATAACCGTAACCAATAAACATAACACTAACCCTAACCCAACCACTAGCACTAACCCTAAACCTAAACCGTAACCCCTAAACCTAACCCTAAACCTAACCCTAACCCTAACCCAAACTCTAACCCCAACCCTAAACATAAACCTAACCCCAACCCCTAAACCTAATCATAACCTTAACCACCAATCTAAACCCCAAGACTAACCCGAACCCTAACCACAACCCCTAACAGCTAATCACAAACCCTAAACCTAAACACTAACCCCTAACCCTAACACTAAGACAAAACATAGCTCCAACCCATAATCATAACCATAACCCTAACGCTAAACTTTAAATCTAACTATAACCATAATCCAAATCCTAATGTACACGTAAGATTCCTGACACCTCTGACACTAATTAAACATACAAACAATAAGTCTCTCCTTAAGACTACTGATGAAACTAACACTAAGACGAAAGATAACACTAACCCTCACATTAAATCTAACTCAAAAAAAAATCTAAAACCTAATCCAAAGCCTAACCCCTACACTAACACTGGCACTAAGACTAAAAAATAACACCTAACCTTAACCCCAAACATACACCTAACACTAACCTTTAAAACCCAAACCAAACACTAAATCTTAAACCAAACCCAAACACTAACCCTAGATGCAAACCTAAAACTAAAACTAACCCTAACCCTAACCCTAACCCTAACCCTAACCCTAACCCTAACCCTAACCCTAACCCCTACACCTAAAACTAGCCCTAAAGCCTAACCCTAACCCTAACCCTAACCCTAACACCTAACAGCTAACCACAAACACTAACCCTAACCCTAAACCTAGCACTAACCTTTAAATCTAACCCTAACAATAATCCTAAATCTAATGCACCCCCCATGGTTCCTGACACCTCTGACACTAATTCAACACACAAACCCTAAGTCCCGCCACAAGAATAATGTTGAAATTGAAACAAACGCTAAAACTAACGCTGAGACTAACTCTCACACTAATTTTAACAATAAAAAAAATCCAAAACCAAACACTAAAACTAACTCTAATCCCTAAATAAAACCCTAATGCTAACCTCAGTGTTAAACCTAAAGCTAATCCCAACCTCTAACGCATAACCCGAACCCGTAATCTATAACCATAATCCGTAAACCCTAAATGCAACCCAAAACCAAAACCTAACCCTGCCACTAAACATACCCATAAATCCAAACCGAAACATAGTCCCAAACCTAACCCAAAACCTAACCCTAACCCTAAACCTAACCCTTACCCTAACACAAATCCTAACACTAACTCTAACACTAAACCTAAACCCTAACCCTAACCCAAACAGTAACCTTAACCCCCAACCCTAACACTAACCCGAACCTCTAAACCTAACTCCAAACCTAACGCCTAAAAGCTAACCACAAACCCTAACACTAACCCAAACTATAATCCTTAACCATTAAACCTAACCCCAACACAAAAACTAAATCCAACATTTAACCACTAACCCTAACACTAAACCTTACCCCAAAACGTAACCCTAACACTAACCCTGACACAAAAAATAAACCTAAACCTAACAACAACCCAAACCCTAACCCAAACCCAAACCCTAACTCTAACCTTAAGATGAATGCTGAGACTAAACCTCACACTCACTCTAAAAATAATCAAAAGCCAAACACTAAATTAGAATCCCAACCGAACCACGGTAAACCTAATTTAAACACTAACATTAACCCCCTAACATTAACTCTAACCCAAATGCCAAAAACTAGCCCTGTCTTACCTCAAGCTCAACCCTAACAAAAACCACAAAAGCCTAACTCTAACCCCTAACCCCTAACCCTAATCCGTAAACACTACCCAAACCCAAACCACTAACCATAACAATAACCCCCAACAACTAACACTAAACCAAAACCAAAACCTAACAACTAACTCTAAGACTTAGCTTAACCCAAATCCTAACCCTAATCACCAACGCCTAACCCTAAGCCCTAACCACTAACCCTAATCCTTAAACACTAACCCTACCCTTACTCACTAAGTCTAACCATACCCCTAACCCTAACCCTAACCCTAACCCCTAAACATAAGCCTAATAAAAACATTATACCCAAACTTAAAACTAACCTTAACCTTAAATTTAACACTAAACCTAACCTTAAACCCTAACCCTAACCAGAAAACATAAATCTAACACTAGCACTAACACGCAACCCTAACACTTTCTCCTAAACCCAAAACTAACACAAACCCTAAACATTAACACAAGCACTAACAGCAAAACCTGAGACAAAACCTAATGGCCCTAACCCTAATGGCCCTAAGCATAATGGCCATAACCCTAACCCTAACACTAACCCCTGAACCCTGACCCTA
Source organism: Psittacus erithacus (assembly GCA_009867235.2). Lineage (NCBI taxonomy): Eukaryota > Metazoa > Chordata > Aves > Psittaciformes > Psittacidae > Psittacus > Psittacus erithacus. The sequence continues at coordinate 24,671 of WYDI02014482.1, forward strand.
ACCGTAACACTAAACCTAACCCAAACGTAAACCCTAAACCTAACCCTAACCCAAACCCTAGCACTAACCCATGACCTAACCCTAAACCTAACCCCTAAACCTAATCCTAACACTAACCCTATGTCTCATATTAAAAATAACGATAAGACTAATATTCACAGCAATTATAACTCTAAAAAAACCCCTTAACCTAACCCAAACACTAATCCTAACCCTAACCCAAACTCCAAAACCTAAATCTAACAAAAACACTAAAACGTAACCCTAACCCCCGAACCTAAACATAACCCTAACTGAAACCCTAAAAACTACCCCAACCACTAAAAATGAAACCTAAATCAAAACCTAAAGCCCATAACCCTAAAGGCCCTAAGCCTAACGGACATAACGCGAACCCTAACAAAAACACCAAACATTAACGCTAATCCTAACCCTAACATATGTCTCAAGTGAAACGCTGACTACTCCTAACATTAAGACAAACGCTGAGAGTAACATTCACAGTAATATCAACTAAAAAAAATCCTTACCTTAACCCTAAACCTAATCCTAACCATAACCCTAACCCTAACCCTAACAATAACCCTAATGCTAACCCTAACCACCCCTAAACCTAACCCTAACCCTAACCCTAACATCTAACCCCTAAACCCTAACCCTAATCCTAACCATAACCCCTAACCCTAAACCTAACATCTAACCCCTAAACCCTAACCCTAATCCTAACCCTAACCCCTAACCCTAGCCCTTACTCTAACCCTAACCCTAACACCTAAACCTAACGCTAACCCTAACTCAAAACCTATGTCTCACCTTAAGACTAATACTGAGACTAACCCTAACGCTTAGACCAATCCTGAAACTAACACTCACAGAAACAAAAACTCTAAAAAAATTCAAACCCCAAACCTAACATTAACCTTAGTCTGCACTTTAGGCTTCCTGACGATTCAGACACTACCGCAAAAACCCAAAACCTAAGTCTCTCCTTTAGACTAATGCTGAACTGAACACAAAAAGTAACACAAACACTGCAATTAAACATAACACCAAATCCATCCCTAAAAAAAATGCGAAACCTAATCTAACCCCAAAACCAAACCATAACACTAACACTATCACCAAACCATAAACTCAACCCTAACATTAAATTTAAACCTAACCCTAAGCCACAAACCTAAACCTAACGTAACCTGAACCCCCACCTTAACCCTAACACTATCCCCAATCCTAACCATAAAACCAACACCAAACACTAGAACTAACACCTAACCCTACCCCATTTACCTAAACCTAACGCTATCACAAACCCCAAACACTAACACAAACATTAACACTAAAACCTAAGCCAAACGCTAAAGGCCATAAACCTAATAGCCCTAACCCTAATGGCCATAACCCTAACACTAAACCTAACCCCTAACGCCTGACACTAACCCTAAACCTAACCCTAACCCAAACCCCTAACCCTAACCGTAACTCTAACCCTAACCTTAACCATAACCCTACACACAACCTAAACCCTAACCCTAACCCTAACTCTATCCCTAACCCAAACAACAACCGTAACACTAATACGAATTCTAACCATAAACCTAACCCAAATCACAAACCAAAATCAAACCCCATACTTAAATTTAAGAATAAGGCAGACACAAACGCTAACACTAAGACTAAGGCTGAGACAGACCTTCACACTAATTCTAACTCGTAAAAAAATCCTTAACCTTACCCTAGCACTAATCCTGCCCCTACACCTAATCCTAACCCTAACTCAAACACTAACCCTAACCATAACTCAAACCCGAACCCTAACCCAAACTCTAAAACTCAGGTAAGACTAAACCTAACCCTAAACCCCACCCCCAATCCTAATCCTTAAACACGAACCCTAACCCTAACCATAACCACTAACTCAAACCCTAAACCTAACCCCTAATCCTTAACCCTAAGCCTAACCCTAAGTCTTGCCCTAACACTAACCTATAACACCTAACAATAACCCAAACCCTAAACCTAACCCCAATACAACACCGAGGCATCCTGACATATTTGACACTAATTCAACCCACAAACCCTAAGTCTAACCTTAAGACTAATGCTGATACTAACCATAATACTAAGACTAAAGCTGAGACTAAAAATCACGCAAACCCTAACTGAAAAAAAAATCCAAACACTAACACTAAACCTTAACCCAAACCCTAAACACTTAACCCTAAATTTAACCCCTAAACTTAACCCTATTCCTAACCCTAACCCTAAATCTGTCCCTAAGCAAAACCCTAAAACCTAAACACTAACCCTAAACCCAACCCTAACAATAACCATGACCATAAGCCTAACACCACACTATGTCTAAACGTAACACTAATTCTGAGACTAACCCAAACACTAAGATTAAAAATGACACTAAACCTCACAGCAACTCTAACTTTAAAAAAAATCCAAACCCTAAACCTATAACTAACCGAAACCCTAACCCTATCCCTAAATCTGCCCCTAACACAAACACCAACCGTAACACTAAGACAAACTCTAATAAACCCTAACCCTAACCTTAAACCCAACCCTAAACCATAATTTAAGACAAATGCTGAGACAAATCCTAAAACTAAGACTAACACTGGAACTAACCATCACAATAATGCTAACTCTTTAAAAAATCCTTCACCTAAACCGAACACTAATCCTAAACCTACCCATAAACCTAACCCTAACACTAACCCTAACGCTAAACCTAACACTAACCATAACCCTAAACCTAACCCTTATCCCCAACCCCTTATCCTAACACAAACACTAAAACAAACCCTAAAAACTAACCCTAACCCTAACCCCTAATCCTAACACTAACCATAACCCTAAACCTAACCCTTATCCCCAACCCCTTATCCTAACACAAACACTAAAACAAACCCTAAAAACTAACCCTAACCCTAACCCCTAATCCTAACTCTAAACCTAACACAAACCCTAAACACTAACCCAAACACTAGCACAAAAATATAATCCAAACACTAATGGCCCTAACCCCAATGGCCCTAACCCTAATGGTCATAACCCGAACCCTAACCCTAAATCAAGACCACTGACAATAACACTAACCCTAAACCGTAACCTCAACACTAACACTAACCTTATGTCTCACCTTAAGACTAACACAGAGATTAACCCTAACACTGAGATTAAGGCTGAGACTACCACTCACAGTAACTCAAACTCTAAAAAACATTCTAAACCCAACCCGAACCCGAACCCTAATCTGGACCTTAGGCTTCCTGACGCCTCTCACACTAACTCAAAAACAGAACCATAAGTCTACCCTTAAGACAAATGCTGAGCCTAACCATAAAAGTAACACTAAAACTGTGATTAAACATAGTATTAACCCTATCCCTAAAAAAAACCCCAAACCTAACCCTAACCCCTGAAACCAAACCCTTACGCTGACACGATCCCCAACTTTAATGCTAAACCTAAACTTAAACCTAACCCTGACCGTAAACCCTAAACCTAACCCTAAAACTAACACCAAAATGTAAACCTAACCCTAACCCCTAACACTAACTCTAAGCCTAACACTAACCCTAACCCTAACCCTAACCCTAAACCTAACACTAACCCTATGTCTCACCTTAAGTCTAATGCTGAGACTAACCCTAACACAAAGACTAACACTGAGACTAACACTAACAGTAACTCAAAATCTAAACAAAATTCTAAACACAGCCCCACCCCGAACCCTAATCTGCACCTTGAGATACCTGACGCCTCTGACACTAACTCAAAAACTGAACCCTAAGTCAATTTTTAAGACTAATGCAGAACCCAAACCTAAAAGCAACATTAACACTTTGATTAAACCTAACACTAAATCCATCACTAAAAAAAATTCTAAGCCAAATATTAACCAAAAAACCTAATATTAATCTTAATACTATACCCAAACTTAACCCTAACCCTAACCCTACCACTAAACCCCAAACTCAACCCTAACACTAAACTTAACAGCCCTAACCATAATGATCCTAACCCTAATGACCCTAACCCTACCTCTAACCCTAACCCTAACCCTAAAATCTAAAATGTTTCTAACTTTTAGTCTGGGAACAGCGCTGATAACACCAATGTTTTTAGCTACTGCTTAGAATGTTTACATTGTTGATCAAGGACTTTCTGAGCCTCATGCTCTGCCCTGGGAGGAGGGGAAGCCAGGACAAAGCAGAGGCAGGACACCTGACCCAAACTGACCAAAAAGGTATTCCATACCATAGCACGTCATGTCCAGGATGTAAACTGGGAGATACACGGAAGGGCCAGCCCTCTCTGCTCCATCGGTGAGTGGTGATTATATTCTCTTCCCTTGTCATTTCCCTTATCACTGTTATTATTGGTGGTAGTAGCAGCAGTTTGTGATATACCTTGGTTAGTGGACTGTTCTCATCTAAAACCGCGGGAGTTATATACTTTAGATTCTCCTCCCCATCTCTCCGGGAGTGGGGGTGGGGGTGGGGGAAAACAAGCAGGTTACATGCTTTTCTAATTTACGACTAAGCTTAAACCATGACACTCCTTAAGACTAATGCTGAGCTGAACACTAACAGTAACACTGACACTGCAATTAAAACTAACACTATCTCGAAAAAAAATGCTAAACCTAAACCTAACCCCTAAACTAAACCCTAATACAAACACTATCCCCAAAATTAACGATAACCATACCCTTAAACTTAACACTAAATCTAACACTAAACCCTAAACCAAACCCCAAAATATAAACCTAACACAAGAACTAACACCTAACCCTAACCACTTCTCCTAACACCACCACTAACACAAACCTTAAATACTTACAAAAACACTAACACTAAAACCCAAGCTGAACACTAATGGCCCTAACCCTAATGTCCATAACCCTAACCCTAACCCTAACCCTAACCTCTGACACCTAACCCTAATACTAACCCTAACCAAAACTCCAAAACATAACCCTAACACTGAACCCTAACACTAACTCTAACACTAAACTAAACTTAACTCTAACCCTAACATAAACCCTAAACCTAATCCTAAACCTAACCCTAGCCCTAACACATGACCTAACCCAAAATCTAACACCTGAATATAACCCTAACACTAACCCTATGTCTCAACATAAGACTAATGCAGAGACTAAACCTAGCACTAAGACCAATGCTGACACTAATATCCACAGCAATTCTAACCCTAAAACAAACCCTTAACCTAACCCTAACACTTACCCTAACCCTAAACCTAAAACCTTAATCAAACACTTACTCTAACACCAAAGCCTAAACCCCACTCCTAACACTAACACTATCACAAAACCTAAACACTAAACCAAATCCTAAGACTAAAACCCAACACAAACCCTAATGGCCCTAACATTAAGTGCCCAAAATCGAACAGTCATAACCCTAAAAATACCCCTAACACAGACCCCCGACCCTAATCCTAACCCAAACCCTAACACCAAAACCTAAACCTAACCATAACCTCTAACACTAACTCCAACCATAACCCAAAAATTAACCTTAAATCTAACACCAAAAACTTACAGAAACCCTAACCCTAACCCTAACTCCTGACCTGTAACCCTAACCCTAACCCTAAATCTAACCCTAACCCTATCCTTAACCCCAACACTAAAACCTAAACTAACACTAATACTAACACCTAACCCTAACACGCTACCCTAACACTAACACAAACAAAAAAAACTAACACAAACCCTAACCCTAAACCTAACCCTAACCCTAAAACTAACCCTAACCCTTGCCATAAAACCTAACCCGAACCCTAACCCAAACCCTAACACTTAACACTAACTTGAACAGTAAACCTAATCAAAACACTAAACACAAACCCTAACCCCATCCATAACCCTAACACTAATGCTACACCAAACCCTAACCCCTAAATCTAACAATAAACCAAAATTCTAAACCTAAACACTTACCCTAACATTAACCCAAACCCTAACCCTATCCCAAAGCCTAACCCTAAAACGTAAATCTAACACATACCTTAACACCTAACCCTAAACACCTCTCCTAACACTAACCCTAATACAAACCCTAAACACTAACCCAACCCCTAACACTAAAACCTAACACAAACCCTGATGGCCCTAATGGCCATAACCATAACCCTAACCCTAACACCTGACCACTGACCCTAACCCTAACCCTAACCCGAAAACCAAACCCTCACAACTAACACTAACTCTAACCCTAACACTAAACCTATGTCTCACCTTAAGGCTAATGCTGACACTAACCCTAAACACTAAGATTAACGATGAAACTAACACTCACAGTAACTAAAACTCTAAAAAAAATTCTAACCCCAAACCAAACACGAAACCTAATCTGGATCTTAGGACTCCTAACACCTCTGACACTAACTCAAAAACCGAAAAGTAACTCAATTTTTAAGACTAATGCTGACCGCAAACCTAAAAGTAAAATTAACACTCTAATTAAACTTGAAGTTAACTCTATCTCAAAAAAAAATACTGTCTTACACTAACCCCTAAACCTAACCTTAATACCAAGACTACCCCTAGCCTTAAAACTAAACCTAACCTTAAACAAAACCCGAACCGTAACCCTAAACCTTAACCCTAAAACTAAACCAAACACAAAACTTAACGGCCCTAACCATAATGGACCTAACCCTAATGGCCCTAACCCTAACTCTAACACTAACCCTAACCCTAACCCCTAAACCTAACCCTAACTGTAACCCTAACCCTAAACCCTAACCCTAACCGTAACCCTAACCGCCCCTAAACCTGACCCTAACCCTAACCCTGTGTGAATCAGAACAGAGCCTGCATAAGGAAAGTTGCAGGGAGGGCAGTAAAAATGACAATACAATTCTTGAGCATCCTCTAGTCCCCTTTTGTTCATGCACTTGAAATTCCCAAACTTAACTGGTTTCAAAAAGAGGTATTCATATTTAGAAGGTATTTATGTGCTCCAGGAGTGATGATGGACAGTACTTGTGTATACTCTCTACTCAGGACATATTTGCCATGTAAATAAAATAACCTTTCATTGAAAATCTTGCTAAAGTTGAGTTTATTTCCCATCCTAGGAGTGTGTTTAATACTAAGAGAACTGTGCTAGGAAAATATATTTAAATATACAGAGAGATGTATGTATTTCTTTTTCTCTGCTCCTTGTCCCAATTATTAAAGCAAACCACAACATCTGATGGTGAGGAAAATAAACTGGAGGGGGTGAGGGCTAGAAGAAATCAGAACATGCATGAGAACTTTGTTGAAAAAAGGAAATATATCCAACATTGTATTGTGACAACAGATCCCATTGTATTTGACATACACAATGAGTTTGTACAGCACAACAACTGAAAATGAGAGCAGCCACCTTTTCTTCTTCCTAATTATTACCAAATTATTTGAAAATTCCATTACAGGCTTGTGACTTTATTATTTGCAGCAAAAAGAAAAAAAGAAACTGTGTTAATAAAGATAATAAATGTAAAGGAAATTCAAAAGCATTCTGCATGCATGGGTAGCAGGGTAGAAATCAAAATGCTGCACCAATTTACAACATCCTGCTTGTCCTCTCACTGAAAGTCAGTGACATTTTCCTCTGTGTTCATGAACTTTCATTTCAGAGGAACACAGCTACAGAAGGAATGCATGGGTAATAAAATAAAAGACTACAATAAATTCAGCTAGCTCTCTTTAATTCCCAGATGAGGGCAGAATTAGCTACATTGGCACATTCTAAAAAATTTGAGCTCCATCTCATCTTCTTAAGCACTAATGAAACACTAAAACTAGGGGTAGAAATAGCTGCAGCAAAAATATGGTGTAGACATGTCTAGTAATATGGTGTGGGTGGGAGTGGCAGAGGATACTGGTAATGCCTGGAATTATTTTGTCACAATGGTTTGCTCCATTACCCATAGTAACATGTCACTTTTCCTACTCCAGTGGAGTCACACTGTACACAACAGCGTGTGGAATATGTTAGTTCATCAATAACAGTATGAATCTTCTGTATTCTAACACTTCCTCGTGGTGTTTTGGGTTTTCCAATACCAGCTGCTTAAGACAACGTGACTAAATGTAAATTCATTCTGGAAAAACACTTTGAGGTGTTCCTGGAACTCAAATCTACAGCAGATCTAATGGTGCAGCCAAGTAGCTACCATTAAAGGATTTGCAGACTAACAGAGTTAGTTTAACTATTTGCCTGCACCTCCCTAAAATACTTAACATTTCCAAACACTTAAACTAAGGCATTTCCATTGTAATACTTTGCTAAATCTGGGTTGTAGAAAACAAATCATCATGAACTAGGATGGAAACCTCATGTATTATCTCAACCATGGATTACAAGCTCCTCAAGTTAGAATCATAGAATAGTTTGGGTTGGAAAGGACCTTCAAAGATCATCTAGTTCAACCCCTCTGCAATAAGCAGAGACATCATCTAGATCAGATTGCCCAGAATCACATCCAGCCTGGCCTTGAACATTCCCAGGGATGATGCATCCCCAACCTCTCTAGGGAAACATACTCGTGAAAGAAATGTAAATAAAAAAAATCACTATAGACAATCTTCTGAATCAAGATAAATTGTCATTAAAAGTAGCCAAGGCTTGATCTTGAGATTGTAGAATTATCTTTATTATAAGAAGTCTTAAATGTTGTAGAACTATTTAGTGGACCTTGACTTATCCAATTAAAATATATCCCATCGCTCAAATTTTCCTCTATGCCCCAGAGAAACTGCCTTGGGGCTGGGGTGGGGAGTGAGGTTTAAAAAGCAGTAGATGCAATATATCATGATTTTGCCTTAGTGTTTTCATCAGCAATCTGTGAAATAAAGTGCAGACTAAATTATCATATAGTGGGTGAAAAATCAATTGCTTTAGCTTCCAAATTGGCTATTAAAGAGATCTATTCTAGGTCTGATTCCACTCAATGCTTTCTTGACGACATGGATGAGGTATGAAAGAATATGCTTATATAGTCAGGAATCATAAATGGGACTGCAAAGGGTAGGATTTATCATACTGTTGAAAAGTGAATATAGTTGAAATAACACAAATAAATCAAAAGCAAGTGTAAAGTACTACATTCTGGAAGGGCAGATCAAATGTAACATGCAAGAAAATACATAGGCTATTCCACAGCAAAAGGCAAACTGGGTAATTATAGAGGATAACAAACACATTGTGAGGCCAGAACATGGCATCACTTCTGGTGCATTGGATACAGTGCTGGTGAAATTTGTCAGGTGCACTCCTCCAATTTTTATGCCCAAAACTGAGTTAAGATATCAAAAACGGTACGAGTGCTGCAAAGCTAACGGATGTAGAAAAGCAGATGGATTTGATTATGAAGTCTTTTCTGGAAAGAAGAGAATAAGAGGATACATAGTTGAAGACACACATTACAATTGCCTTCCAGTATTTAAAAGGTAGAAAAATTAAATGCTGCTGTAGGTAACCAAAGAAAATTTCTGATCTTCTGACTGTAATCAAGAATTGCAGCACGTGTTTAGGGAAAGAGGATGATTAAGAAATCTTTTCCATTATAACTTATTTTGTTTAGATAGCTCCAATACAGTCTGGCAGGCATACCCTATCTGCATCAGGGCAGAGAAATTTCTCATACACACACTCTGAAGTCCCTCTTAGCCCTACACTCCTAAACTTACATTAAAAATTATTTGTACATTGACAAAGAAAGTTTTGGTACAGTGCTTTTATACAAACATGCTCAGAGCTGAATAGCTCTACGCTGACTCTCTTCAGTGTCTTTTATTGCCTTTTAGACTCCATAGACAAATGCTTCTATACTTCAAATTATGTTTATCAGAAAGCAGGAATCTTTAACTATGATGCTTATAACAATTGTATTTCTGGTTTGCATTTTTGCTTTGCTTATTTTTGTAACAGCAAATAAGGTACAGCTTTACACTTTTGGCAGGTGATGGGAGTTCAGTGCACTAGCAAGTGCTTTGATACTCCCAAGCAAACACCAGCAAAGGTCAAAACCTGATTTAATAACATACATTGTTTAAGGAACCAATGCCTCACTTTTTATTGACTTGTATTGTTTTTCTTAAAACAGATTAAGCAATTCCTGTACATTCAGTTACTCCTAAAAAACCTGCTACTGACATATCTATGTGTCATAACACACATGCATAAACAACTCTGGACCACTGACGTGTGACTGGTCAACTGTCTACTTCCTCTAATTCTAGGAAATCTGTTGCATACTGAAATGAAGAGGTATCCAAAGGGAGAAGTGAAAATGATGCTGTGATGCTTTCAGCTTGTCTTGAACTTGATAGACACCATTCTTTGATGCGCAGCTATGAACTGCTTACCACAAGCATGATCTCCTAGAAAATAACCTTCAATACTTACCTTTTGTAAAGCTTGCTTCCAGATCCCGTTTTGTCTAGGCTAAACCAAGCATGCATGGTCTGCACTGGCTTAATCTGCCACCCAGTCAAGACAGTCTTCTGATTAGTCAACTGAATGAATAAGAAATATCCTCATCCCATTGTCCTTCTTAATTAAGTAACTATGGAAGAGAAAGGTGGGACAAATCTGCTGGCATAGGATTCATTTACACGCTGTCCTTAAACAATTCCTTTACTAATGACAGTCTTGATATTATAACAAAATACTTTATTATAATAGGCCCAAAGTAGATAAGTACTTAAAACAAGCCCTTGGAAAGAAGGGTCTTGTGAACAGAACAATAAATTACAATCAGCTGCTGCATGGCAAGCTCTATAGCAGCTGTTTGTGTGAAAAGAAAATATGTCATCTAAGAAATTGATCTCTCCTTAAAGGTAAGCCTTATTCCCAGTGGAGACAGAAGCAAAGTCTGGAACAAATTCATCACAGCTAGAATTTTACACCCACCTCTCAGGAACAAAGTCTGGCCAGCTCTGCGGTGGCACTGCCCCAGTTACTGTAGCAGGACAAAATAGACAACCCTCTACCCTAGTTCACCCTGACAATGCATGCAGAATAGCAAATGCTTGAAAGGGTAATTTAATCTATCTATCTGGCCTGTGTAAGGCTTTCTTGACTATCTCAGATGCCATGCCACATCTCTGAATAAATGAGAAGTATGCCTCTGGTGTTTTAATTGAAACCAATTTTGGTACACAGACTTCCATTATCAGGCAATTCCTCTGAAATTTTGCTGGATCCAAGTGATAACAGGCATGGTCAGTGTCGAAGTCGATTTCTGTGCGATCTTGCATTACATTGCCTTGTTGGGAAAGAGCCCCCAAAAGGGCTTGGAAAAGTAGCTAGTCTGGATAAAGAAAGAAAGCAAGCTTCAAAATCTGAATTCTGACTGCCTACTGCCAGCCAGCCTGAAACACTGCCTGATTGTACCCAGGGTAGCCTGCAATCGTGTGGGAATACAAAGCTACATTTGTAATCTAGACAAGCAAATTGGCTGCTATTTCACACACAAAGATACAGATTTAGCTGGAATGCTCTTCACTGCAAACACAACTGAGGTAGAAATCTTTAACACTATCAGCCAACAGCCTGGATTTTGTTTTACTTTTCTCCTTTTAAACGGAAAAGCACCAAAAGATAGCACCGAAAATACAGACATTTAAAATTGGGCACGTGCCTATTAATATTCAAAGTACATCCGTTTGTACCTCATTTTGAAAGGGATGGTCAAGTCCCTGCAGAACCTAAAATGTGGGAGTCTCTATTCTGATCACCTACTTAAAATGCTAGCCAAATTTCTCCTGTCTCCCACCACGCTCTCTGCAGCAGGTCTTCCTCCAACATAGATAAATACGACCTTGCACTGCCTTTATGTATTCAAAGATCATTTTCATAGCTCATCTTTCTGTTCATCTTATGTTCCATAACTCCTTTAATTCCTCTCCTGCTTTTCTTACTCCACTGAATGCAATCCAAGCTGCTTCTCTTCACTTGCTACATGCATCACAGCCTAACTTGAACTTACCTGTCACTCACAGCAGAAATGCTGACTTTTACCTCACTGTCCATACTTGTCATCCTTGCCTTCATTTGCATTTGGCATTGGTTATCTAAGACACAGCACTAAAGAAATTGATGCAGAAACTGGCTTTTAGCAGGCTGGAAGTATGAGTTTTACTCCATAACAAGCACTTTCAGACACTAGTCATAAATTGTCAGAGAAAGCACTACTCTAGCACACTAACCCCAAACTCCAACAGTCTTCTACTAGTCACTGGTTTAATGTGTTAGTTACTAAATAAATATGACTGAGGTTACTAAACTCAATAGTATATTTATCATTTTCGACCACTTCAGTTCTCAGCTAACCTCACCTTTGGCATTTATATTGTCATTTTCAGCACATATGCCTGGCTAAAATGCATTTCTGGAAAAGCTGATTTGCCATTTTATAATAGGTATAATTAAGAGCACATCTCAGAGCAAAATAAATAGTTCTTGATTATACTTAAGATTCAGTCTTCATCTGCAACTTTAAGGACTGCCATATATTCTCTAGTGAATTACTTTTTTAAAAAATGAGATTTTGTAGCCAAGATTCTTACCATATCACTGGGAGGCATGATGGTGTCAGAGTGAAGGTCTTCCCCAAAGGGTGCTCAGGCACTGGAACAGGTTGCCCAGGGCAGTTGTGGAGTCACTGTCCCTGGAAGTGTTCATAAACTGTGTAGACGAGGTCCTCAGTGACATGGGTTAGTGGTGGCCTTGTCAGTGCTGGGAAATGGTTGGACTTGATGATCTTAAAGGTCTTTTCCAACCCGATTGATTCTTTGATTCTATGAAGTGCTCAGTAATTCTTTGTCTCTTTTTTGAAGGACCACCCAAAAAACGTGGGTGCTTTGACTCTCCTGCTCTCCAAACTCCCATCTGTCCATATGTACATGTGTAAAAATGTATATAAATATATCTATATATACATAACTTGTCCTCCATAATCTGAATAGTCATGAGTAGAATGTGCCCGAATTGCGGTTTTGCAGAAGTTTTCCAAGACATACAATGTTTAGTGTGCTATTATCAACTGAATTGCATCTACTAGATCTAAGTATTCTTCTTTAAATGTTTATTCCAAGTTTCTACTGTTGAGGAGATCACAGACCAATAAATTGACAGAACACTTAATATTTACTCAAAATCATTCCTATGGAATCCTTCTTTAGCCTGTACTGAGAAACATATTCCTTCTAGCCTGTCCCAGTGCTCACCAACTGTTAAAGTTCATATTCTTCCCTGTTGGAAAAGAAATTCTTCAGAAATATAAACCCAACCTTCTCGTCTCATCTGTCACTGAAATGGAAAGCAAAGCAGACTTCTTCCTTTCTACAGAACCTTGTTATATATCTGAAGGCTGATACACTGTCTCCTCCCACTCTTCTGAACAAACAGCCTTAATCTTCCTAGATTATTTTTCCTACATATTCAGTCACTACCTCAAGACTCCTGATTTCTCCATGTCCCTTTGTAACATACACGTTTGCCTGTGTAACAGTAGCTGCTGTGGGAAACTTAATATGAGTACACATGAATTTTACAGGCTTTTAGGACCATAAACCTAATTAATAGGACAAAGGAGTAACATTGGCTCAGATACATACTGGCTTTGCTCTTTTGTTTCTGCATAGTATTTCGTGAGTACTACAACCCCTCTATCAGTGAGGTCCAGAGCAAGTCATCAACCCACAAATCAAACTTCCTTGGGGATCTGGTTGGCAGTTGGTCCAGCAGTACATATACAAACTCTTTAGATGATGGAAAACCTGATTTATAGAATCCATGCATTTTCTCAATCATGAAGTCAAGAAAAGCACTTATTACTACAATTGTAATACATTAAGGAGGCTTAACATCCAGCAGAACAGTATTTTCCTATGGTTGAGAGCGAAAAATTATTTAAGAAAAAGCTAATTCAGTTGATTTAAAGAGTTTGCACTGATTAAAATGCCAGTAGCTTATGATATTTTTTTACGCTGCTTCATAAGAAGATACATGAAAGCCAGAAAGAACAGACATGGGCAGGATATCTAAAAGAGAAAAAAAAAAAAAACAAAAAAACCCAAAACAACCACAAAACCGTGGAACTTAGCTTTAACCATGATTATACACATGAAAACCAAAGTCAGTCTTTTAACTGGACAGAGGTCAATTGAAATGCCAAACTTAATGGAAGTGTCACTTGATAGTGACCATAAAGGAAAACTGAAGCTAAACTGTTTACAGACGTCTTTTGGTGAGTTACATGAAGATCTTAGAACAAGATCTTTAAATGTTTTTAACCAACTCTGTAGTGGAAGAATTTAATTGGAATAGAAACTAGCAAATAAGTGCAATGATCAATGAAGCTGACAGCACCTAAAGAGGACCTTTTCTTATCTTGAAAGGTGTTTATAAACACAGCACCAATTAATGAAATATATAGAGACTAAAATATATTTTTTTAATGCTGTCTTTCACCTGCAAGAATTCATCACACACTGCATACTGCAAAATGAGTTACCCAAGCTGAGTCTTAGACAGAAAAATTCTCATTTTAATTGGAGTGCAAGGTTAAAATAGGTGGAAAGACTGTAAAAAACTTGGAAAATCAGCTTTGACTGCTACTTCACTAATCAAGATGCATCATTCATCCATCCTCTTTCAGACCACTTCTATGCAGCATTTTACTACATGGGACAGGGTTATTCATCAGAAACTGATTCTAGCCATTATTGAGTCTAGTCCAGGATCAAACTTGGGTATAGCTTTGTGATTCAAGGTGCAAGGTGCTGCAGCTATGACTACAGTTTAGGAAGCCAGTAGTTCAGTTACTACCTGTGGAAGCCAACACAAACAGCAATACTAGCTTGTTATGACAAAATAAAATAATAATTAAAAAAAATAAAAATAATAATTAAAGAAAAATGAAAATAATAATAAAAAAAAAATAAAAGAAGTTTTAAGCATATAAAACGCCCAAAGGATCCCTTCCTCTGGAGGAGATGGTGCTGTAGGCAGTCAACTCATTCTTCAAATTGGTCAGCATGACCAGGATATGATTGGGATAGACAGGAAAGACAGATTTATCATATTTTCACATAGGCTTTGACTGAACAAGAATTCTATCAATCTTCAAGCACAGAAACACACTGCTGCCTAGAGAGGGATTTCAGGAAGTTTAGTGGTAGAAACTCTTTAATGGGACTTTATGCTGACTAAAAAGGTGTACATGCTGTCCCACAAACACTTGAAATCCTTTAATAATTAGACCAAGGGAAGTCAACATAATACAGACAAAAGAGTTTTAGTCACTGAGGATGGCAGGGGAGGTTGGGGGAATAGCAAATAAGCTTATTTGGATAAAATTCAGCACATACATACATATATACAGAGGAGAGAATGCTGCAGTGATCCCTTTTAACAAATATAAAACAAAGCCATTTCTGATTTCTTCAGATCTTATTTGCAATAAGTTGTTCTATGAATACACAATGAGTGTATCCATAGTCAAGACACAGGACACTGCTTTGGAAAACAGGAGAATCAGGGTCAGCTTCTACTTAAGCCAGCTTGGGGTATGGCCTCACTCAGGGGCCTCTGCTGACTGAACTGTGCCAAAACAAATGTCTTCCAACCTTCCTAGTTGAAACCGTTAAACTTAGGTATGTGTTCATACATGTTGAAACAATGACTCCTATCTCATCCTTAAACAGGAGGGTGCCATCACAAGCTATGTGTAGACGTCTACTCTTTCTATCCTGATGAAGATGTGATGAGATGCCTGCCCTCTGCATACAATCTTTTTGCAGTGGCAGCCTAACATCTTACTCCGGGTAACACAGGCATCAGAAGCAATGATGATCAGAATTCCAGTTCAGAAGTCTACCTGGGGTTGGTTGTGGTATACTTACTTTTATATTTAGGCATGATTTTCTACCATATTTTCTTAAAATCAATTCCAGCAAGGTTTCATCTAGCCACTCTGCATTTATCATTGTTACATTACCTTTTGAAGTATTGCAGGAAGGAGTGAACTTTTGTAATCCAAAATATCTACAGAATTTAGGTCAGAATAGCATTACCCTACAAAGGCTATTAAATTACAGAAGGCTTGCTTTCTCCACCTAGTGGCTAAAATTCAAAGCTAATATTCTGTACCAGTGTCCTAAGGTAAAAAAGCAAAATAAAAAGTAATAATGAAAAAAGATAGAGGATAAATCCCTCGTTTCCCTAATACGTTTGGGGCTGCATTTTATCTGAAAAACTGACAAGGTTTTCCTTACCCCTAGCTCTCAATAAGAGAAATTTTGCTTTTTAAGGCAGATCAAACTACATGGATTTTTGCCCTCAGTGAAAGCTATTAGTCTGAGATCCCTGGAGGTTCAAATCATCTGTTTTCTCATGGAAGAGGCACAGGGCAAACAAATCAGCTCACTATTATGACACTTAGATCTGCCTAGATGCATTCTGAGCAATATGAGAAGAAATGTAAAGGTACTATTTTTCTTACATTTGTGCTTTTATGCTAACTATAAGTTTTCATGACTGCCATAAAGTATAGCAACTCAAAGCTCACAATCTGGTTGGCAAGAGCTCTCTTGGCCCAGAAGAGCAGGCTGGAGATAATGAAGCCTTCCTTTATAGGAAAGCAGCAGCCACATAATTTTGATTACATCTTGTGCATTTACAGCAATAGGAACAAGCTCTAGAGCTGCACTCAGTGAATACCTCCAACAGAATTGCCCTTCAAGTGGGTGACCTTCCTGCTTATGCTGGCTCTGTAGGAACGCTATGCGTTTGATCTGGTCCATAGGCTACAAACTGATTATTTCATGATTGTAGATAAAGTTTGCTTCACATGCAAATATTTTCTAAGCCCAAATGAAATCAATATAAGGAAACAAGAATGCTGATGGCTCCCTATCTAGAACATTAAGCAATCAGGAAAAGTGACCAAGTTGCTGCCCTGCAAAGTTGCTTATACTAGCCCGCCTTTCTTCTTCAACTCTAAGTAGCAGTGAATACCAGTATCACTGCTGAGAAGAGCATACAGAAGACAAACCATGACAACAGGACAGATCCCAATTAAAGTAAGTGCAACACCAACAAATTAAGCTTTTCACAATCATACACACAAACCTAACAACCCTCTTCCAACTTCCCATACAGCCTCAGAAACGCACACTATGAAGAAGGGATAGGCAGAGACCTAATGCTTATTACTTCACATTGGTCTCTGAAAATGAGATGTCTATATATGCCTTCAAATTGTGATGCAACACAGTCTTTGTATGGCTGCACTCATAAGAAAAAAAAAAAAATCTGAAAATTAATCTTGGTGGGAGATGTGTTAGATATTGGTTAAAAGGATGAATTTGTTAATATGTTCCTCTTCCTTAATAGCTCTAAAATAGGCAGGAAATTGTGTACCATTTATTTTGTATAAAAATAGATTTTATATTAAAATGGCAGTCCTAGAAAAATATTGTAGCATCCTTGGAATTCAAAGGCAGTCATATATCATAACTTCATCTCAGAATACATACTGACCATGTTTTATTATGTGTTTTATTTCTAGGAAGCATATCCTACTATGTTGACACTGCAATGTAATACACATATATTAAGTAAACATGGGAAATTGCTTGTTCTCAGACATGGGTGCACAGCTTCCACTCACTTCAGTGACTACACAAGGGTAGACCTGGACCCCTGTTTTCAGTGTAAGTTCAAATGAAATATTAAAAGTTTACAAATAAGAAAGCAGATATAAAAATGACACTGCTCTGTCTTATACAGGAAGGAAAGGCTACGATGTACTTCTACTGTATGTGATGAGTTGTCAGTTCACTCATAAGAAATACTTAAGTATAATTATTCAACTACTAGTTTAGCTAATTATAGACTAAGAATCTTAACTGATGGTCTGGCATCCTTCTGCTATTTATAAATAAATATTATAATCATTTCATCATTAATGAAATGATGGTAAGTTTATAACTGTTGAAGTATCATGGAGTAATTATTGGCCCTGCCCTACACACTTACGGAATAATTCATTATCAGCTATTTCGGAGAAAGTTACATTCCAGATTTTGTCTTCTAGACCTTAGCAGAAAAATACTGAAGAATCAGGTCACAATTCTGAAGTTTCATTCATTGGACTGAAAGACACTGCTTTAATACGATTTCATTTGCTAACTGGAGAAACTACCATGAGAAAAAAAGACAAAATGACACCTTATTTTAGGCCCAGAAAATATTCCCTCAGGTACTGAAAAATATAACTATAAAGTGTAGGAATACTACACTTTACAGTTAGCTAAATCACGGCCTCCATTTTGTCTTTGCCTGAAATCAAATTGGCTGTTACATTCTCATGTTTTAACATGTTCACCTGACAAAACAAGCTTTTTGGTCATTAAGACCTTCCCCAAAACTGCAATAAACAAAATCAACAACCTGCCCCCTAAACCCAAACAAAAAACTCCCCACAGAGTAAACTGAGTAAAATCTTGTGGCACTGGCTGTCAGTGTTGAGTTCGATACCAAGGAGAAGAGCTTTCTTTCCATAGGTTTGTGTGCTTTGGTAACTGATGTCTCTTCCTCTTGTGTTTTAAAGCTTGGCTTTAACAAAATGACACCTTGAAAGCCCTCCTTATTCACAGCTTGAGATTGAAATGGAATCAAACCACAGCTGGAATGACTTTCCAAATTAGCAAGGGAACCTACTGTTGAAGTAAACTATTACCCTGCATGTGTTTGTGCGTACAGTCTTATTTCCTCATACCCACAACTGGGCTAGCTATCATTTACTCATCTCACAAAGCTGCCTCCTTCCTGTTCTCAAAGAATTTAGTTAAAACAAAACAAAAATCAACAAAAAGTCTTACGTGCTTGAAAGCACTTTGCAACTTCAAATGCCTAAACAGCATCACATCATTTAGAAAATAACAAAAATATCTTGAATCGTTCACGGAAAACACAGTGGACTACATTTTCAAAGGGAGCTGGGCAAAAGCTCTGAACATCTCATGTCTAGCAGGTGCTTATGCGGTATGAGTAGTTGCACGCAAAAGGCCAGGGCTGCAATTTCACCAAGGAAATGCATAGTGCAAATAGCATGGATCAGCCAGCTTGCAGGTCTGCTAAGCTCTTAACATATATGCAAACTCCAGAGGTTTTTACTGAATGCACATTCTGGGGAGACCAACAGATGCAACTACTTAGAAATGGGAAATCAAAGTTACAGAAAGGCACAAAACATTAGCAAGTCCCTCGAACAGTTAACAACAGAGACAGAACATGTTCTTCCTGTTCTGAATTTCCTACCCTTGCACAGAAGAATGCTGAATTTTAATGGAAATTAACAGAGAATACCTAGTTATTGGGCTAACTTCCTTACAGGCATTAGCATTCACAAAGCCGCCTAGCATGCAGAGATACACAGTGATTTCCCAGATGTCTCTTGATCATTTTAGCCACGATTTTAGTTAATACTGAAATCCACACACATCACCAGTAAATATGCTCCTTACAGAGATATTTCAGAGCTCAGGAACAATGAAGAAGGAAGGGGAAGAACAGCAAGGCCGCTCTGCAGCTCCTGGGAGATGAAGGGAAAATATCGCACACTATCAACTGTGTATTTCTGTGGGCTGCAGTCATTGCATAATTGCACCTTACAACCCAAAGTCTCCATGCTGACAAAGTTTAAAATAAAAGAAGCTAAAAGCAGGAATTTCATAACAAAATGAAGGGCACATACAGAGCCTAAAATGACCGGTAAAGTTGCAGCAGCAGCAAACATGAGACCACACATGAAGGTATGGCCACTTATTTCCACACAGCCCTGAGGGTAGGAGCTGCATGCCCTTTCCCATCTCCTTGCCCACAGTTGTGTCCATGCACAGCATGGGATCACTATGAGGAACAGCATGTAGGTGCTTTCTGCGGCTGTGTACACCAAGCACTCCACTGACAGAAATGGAGGCAGCTGCTGGCCTGGGGATTGCCTAGAACCTTCAGGAAGGGCAGTGGTATTATTTTCAAGCTGAGCTCTTGGGGCTGCTCATGTGATACCTGCCAGCTGGGAAAGGTGATACTAGGAGTCCATAAGCAGCTAGTGAGGCTGCCTGTTACCTACGGTATGGCATAGCTTGCAGGGAATCCAGGCATTAGTTTTGGTAGTAAATCCCAAAGTCAGGCAGATGTTATTGTGCTTCCGATACCCCAGTGTGTGTTTTTAATAATTTAGAAGTGGATTTTTTCAGAGGTTTAACTTGCTTACTAATAACCCAGATTTCCTTTCCGTAAATTATAGCAAATGACACAATGTCAAAAGATGCATAGAAGAGATACAAGCCTAGGGATTTGGGTTTATTTTTTCACCCCTAAAAACCTCCAAAAAATCCCAAATTAATTCATAATATCTCCCTTTTTAAAGCAGTTCCACCCCTGAAATACCTCTTGGCAAAGGATTTACCTTAGGATCAGAGATCAGTGAGCCAAGACAGGGTGGCTGCTGCAGGTTAATGTAGAAGCAGCAAGGATCAGAACTGCTCCTGCCCAAGAAAACTAACCTTGATGAGGAGAGAAGGCAGTGGTATTTATGCTGTAAAAGGTTGAGGCTACTGAAGCTGTGATGGACAAGAGATACAGGCCCCTCTGGCCAACAGGGGTCACACAGTACCAAGTACTCATGACTAGAGCAGTTAAATGGGCATGCACACAGATCATGAGTGGCATGGACTGCCTGTGCTGGCTTTTGTGCTCAAACATATGCTCCTCAGTCACTGATGTGAAAGTGATGACTTGTAATAACACCAGACTTTTCCTGTCTCTCCAGATTTTCTGTTTCAACTTCTATTCAGCACTCCAAAGAGCTCTTTAAGTACAGTCTCCTTATACATGTCCCATGTGCATGATTGGTGCAATATAACTCTCAAAACTACTTTCCCAATCAGACTTAGTAGAGTGAGAAAGTTGGGTTAGCAAAGGGGTATTAGACTTAATGTCCAGGAAAAACCTGGAATTTATATTTTTAAATAGGAGTATGGCTTAATATGTTGTAATATTATATTGAGTTTGTTGCAATATTATAAAAAATGGACATGAATCAAAACAATCATTTTGGGGAAAGCTTTGGATCAGCTGTACATTGGGGAAGGGAAGATCACCATGCTGTTTTCATTTTGGTTTGGTTTTGGTTTTTTTTTTGGTGTTCTATCATTCAGTAGAATCAGTCTTCACTTAAAATACAAGATATGTGCTACTGCAATGTAGTACTGTTTTCGGAGGGGCTATTTTTGCAGCAGGGTGCTACATGGCATGAGTAAGCCTGCCTGGCATGTTTTATCTTTTATCCAAAAGTACCTGCTATATTTTGGGTACTCAATCACTATACTAACAACTTTAATATTCATAGCTCGCTAGCTTTGTTCCCTAACCTAAATCTCCCCCCCATTTCTTTTGTTTATCTCCTGATTCTGTTTTCCAGCCTCTTTCCCTTCCACCTCCCTCCTCTTGTTCTTTTCCATATATTGCAGCCCTTGAGTCACACAGACAGTTTGTCCTCTGCAATGCTGAATGGACACTTCAGAAGGCAGCATGTCTCCTTTCGGAAAGAGACTGCTTATTTCACACACAGAGAGTAGCATCAATTCAGCACAATGGGAGAAATTACAGAACACAGCCTGGAGGGGAGGTCGATGAGGCAGAACACTGTTCTGGAGCATTCTGGCTTCATTTAACCTCTCAATAAAAGTAGGTTAGAGCATCCTGATATTAAGGACTGTGTGAAAAAGGGGAAAAAAAGAAAAAGAGAAGTGGGGAGAGAAGGGAGGGTTGGAAGGAGGAGGAGTAGGGAGTCCTCATCTAGGAAATATCCTTGCAGATAATGCACATAGAAAGCCTTTCTGAAGTGTAGTATATAGCATTGTTCTATCACGCTCAGCTCAGCAGTTTGTAAGTGTGCTTTTTTTTGTGTCAGAGTGTAGACTGACGCCAAGGCCTAAAAACTGGCCATCAAGACAAGACAGTTTTTACCTCTGAGTTATGATGAACAGCTGTGATCCAATAAAGACATTTGACTGGGATTTCATAATACATTATTTCTGTTTTAATCAGGCACTATAAGGCAGCAATAGGACTTATATACTTCACAGCCACTTTGCATTATTGAATGCTCACAGTAGGCTAAAAGAGCTCTTACAGCTCATCAAATTAAGCAAAAATGTACAAATTAAGTACCATCAAGCCCATCAGCTAATGCCTTTACAGGGAGTGAAGAAGAGAAAACAGAAAAGAATTAAATGATGAGGCATTAAAATGTACTTTATAGTATGTTTTTAAGAAATTACATTAATGACTGAAGAAAACAATTAACAAGCAGCTCAGTCCATTGCTTGTACCAAGCTAAGACTCGTTTCTACTCCTCTCTCTGGTCAATGATTTATCTTCCCTGGTCATTGATTATTGCACTATTTCCAAAAAAGCATGTTTTATTGTCTTCCACATACGCTGCAGTTTAGATAGCATGTCTGTCATGTGATGGAGCTTACAACTATAGTGTGGATACCAAGCTCAGGATCTCACACTCAGAGCCTGCTTTGCAAGGTACCATGTGCACCAGAGACACCGTTACATTATGAGCCAAAACCACAGCCTTCTGAATGCAGAGCAGCTTTCCTGTCACATAAAAGCCTCATCCAGGTTTAATGATCCCAGGAATTACGTTTCTCCTCCCTCTCTGTCAGCTACCATTGAGGGTAGCTAAACAGAGACTTTCAGCTTTTTTTTTGGCATTATGAGTTTGCTAGTAACTCAGACACTGTTCCTTTGTTGCTGTTTCCTGAACACCCATCATAAATCAGCAATGCAATTTTTTTTTTCCCCAGGATGACTCCCAGGCTAGTTTTCAATCCACTCAGGATTCCTTAGGCTCCCACTAAGACTGGAGAGTTAAGATAGGCTGAAGGTGTCCTTGGTAGGAACTGGAGGCAGAAGGTACCTGCCCATTTCAGAAAGGGCTTTAAAAGCCTACAGAGGATGAAAAGAGGGCAGATTCACCATTGTGATGCATAACCAGGAGGGAAGGAAGGACTAGCTGGGAACAAACAGATGATGCACTTTTTTTTTTTTCTTCCATATACACTGCCTCAGACTGTATCATTTCTGTTGGGCCTCTTATTGTTGCGATAGATTACAGGAATTGCCACAAAGTACTGATAAAATTAATACTTAATAAAGCCCTGGAGGGAAATGGAGCCCAATAAAGCTGGTTAATATTCAAGGATCACCTCCTCTAAGCTCAGGAGTGATGAATCCCAACAAAAAGGAATTCAGGCAGGAACACCAGAAGGCCTGAATGGATGAACAAGGAGTTCCTGGACAAACTCCAGCATAAAAAGGAGTCCTACAGAGGGTGGAAACAAGGACATGTAGCCTGGGAGGAATACAGAGAAATAGTCAGAGCAGTCAGAGATCAGATTAGGAAACTTTAAGCCCTGACAGAATTCAGTCTGGCCAAAGATATTAAGGTCATAAAAAAAAACTTTTTAGGTACATTGAGGATAAAAGGGAGACAAGGGAAAAAGTGGGAAGGAAATGAGAGATCTGATCATTGGAGACATGGAGAAGGCCAAGGTCCAACCAACTTCCCTTTGCCTTGGTCTTCACTAGCAAGAGCTCCAGTAATGCATTTCTAGCAAGGACTTCAAAGTAACAAATATGGTTGTCCTCAAAACCAATAATATTATTTCAAATGTATGTGAATGTAAGACCTAAGACATTAAGCAGACTGACAAATCATGCTGAAGACTCTTCAGATCAAGGAAAGGTTTTGTTTCTAAAAGAAACTGAAACAACTGAGAATTAATTAAGAAAAAGAATGGGAACACTATCAACTTTGCCAAGTGTGTTTTAAGTATGTAACCCACAATATAATGAACGATTTATGAGTATTTCTTGCCAATTTCTTTAAAAATCATTTCTCTGTGTGCATCACTCATTTCTGCTCATCTTTCTGTAGGATTCTGTAGTATTCTTACAGCTGATGCATTTGATCAAGCTATTGAAGTCAAATTAAGATAAGGAAGGTAACCAGTTAGGATAGAAAAACCATTCCTTTCCCATTTCCTACTAAGGCGTTGGGTAGACAGCCCATATTGCAGTGGAACAGCTGGACTGAGAAGATTTCAAATTTGCATTCCAAGGAATAATCCTTTAATGACTGAACTGAATTTAAGAAGGAGCACGCAGCAGATACTGCAAATTAGAAATTGTGCTACAAAGTAAATATTCATGATGTGCATTGTCTCTTTAATCATCTTAATTTTAAATAGCACAGAGTGGAAGTACCAGAAATGTGTCAAATACAGAAGGGTTATTTCTAGTGTTAGATCAATGTAAGGTGTTAGTTGGTCTTTCTCCTCCTTCTGTGCTAGGATAAGAGACAAGTAAGTTGGTGAGGTTTTTGGATGTCTAGCATTCATACATTTTCACCAAGACATGCATATCTATGCCTATGCTCATATGCACATACATTTATACAAATATATACGCACCCACACATAGCTAGTGGCCATGGCTTACAGTCTGTGGTGCCATCTGGTGGAAAGTCAGCAGCAGCGTCAGTTAGAAAAAAGTGCGTGCAGGTATCCTCAAGGAAGGAAGGAATGAATAAAACCCCAAAAGGGAGGTCTGATCCGTATGATTTATAGATGTGGCAGCGTTCATCAAAACCAAATAAGTTCCAGTGTCTCTCAAAACCTAAAGCTTCTTACCTTGACTGGCCCCCAAGACTGTCATCTCATTGATATGGATCAGTTGTCACTGATGAACTTTTAAAACCGCAAGAAGCTTAAATGGGCTGTGGGAAAATGTAAAGACTCCCTGACATTTCAAACTGTTCTCCATCCCTGATTCTGTCTGAGGTAGATGGGCTGGAGTCTTGCAGATTTACTGATTTACTGAACAGCAAACATCTTCAGTGCCTTCAATGTCTGCAGCTCATAGTGAACCTTTAACAGTGAACAAGTATTTACATGAATCCAAGCTCAATTATTTTTTTTCCTCATGCCCCATCAACTTCATCTGGCAGGAGCTGTCTCAATTTCTCTTAGTAGATGCACTTGGGATAGAAATGGGCTTTCGGACAATAATAAACAATCATTTATTTTAAAGATTACTTGAGAGTAATGTTTGCCATATAGGCAGACAAATGCAATCTTCATGTCTTATTTGAAAGATCTGGGTTGGATTTGTCAGAATTCTCTTTAGTTTTTGAAGGAAAAGATAAGCATAAATGGACTGGTTATTTTCTAAGAGAAAGCTTTTAACTTCAAGGACAGCACTTGCATCAGAACAGACCAAGTTCTGAGGGAATCTGCCCAAAAAAAGTAAGGTCTAATTCTTCATAAAACTGTACAAAATTCAGTCATTTGGGAATATTCTTTTATACAGAGTTATTATATACCTGTAACTGTGTATTTTCAATTACATTGAGGTGTAAGTATCAGACATAACATTGCTAAAGCTTTCATGGCAGAAATAAAGGCAGCACAACTGAAGAAACAAAAATAAAGCTGAAATGTTCATCAGTAAGAGTGGTGACATCACATCTTGTTTGTATTCTTTTAAAGATAGTTTGACCTATTTCAGCTTTCTTATTTTTGGATTAAGATTCTGAAATGAATCAGTTAATTAAATAATGATCAGGGATGTTTCAAAAAAGGCTGGAAATGTTGTCACAGGTTCCGTGTTTCACAAAGAAAATACACTGGAAAGCAGATACTGTAAGTACATAGGCGAACAAGCACAGATACATGTCCATATACCATCTGACAATTAGTTTCTGAAGTGAAGACAAATGTGTCTCCTACACTACTTCTTCCTTCGTGTTCTCTTCCCAGGCTCTCTTGACCCTTTGCCCATTCAATCATTGTCTATTGCTTCCCCAGTTCCTTCTCAGGTTCTCACAAGGCTCCATCCACTTCCCTCACAGTCATCATACCCTCTCAAAAAGGAGATGGAAAGGCAGTGGGGAAAAAATGTGCTATGACTAAATAATAATCCTACTCCTGCTGAGATAACATCCTAGCCAATGGAGGTTTTTCTTGATAAAGAAGGAGAAAAGTCCTGGATAAGATTTCAGGACTTGAGTTGTGGTTAAGCCATCTTTATAGCTGCCAAATTGAGTGTATTGCTTGCCCCGCAAAACTCAGCATTGTAAAAAAAGAGTTAAAATGTATGACCTGTTTCTGCCATTGCCTTATTTCTGCAATTCTTGCTTTTTGCTCTTGTGTTCCTTTGTTTCTCATTGTTTATATTATGATGTTTGAATTACAGGCTGCTTCTTGTATCCAGTGAACTCAGCAGAAGAATTCTTATTGACTTTCCTGGGTACAGAATTGGATTTACAGTCCATTGCTCTAATCTGTTAGATTACTTTCCTCCCGCTATTTCTTTCCTTTATGTAAATAAGCAATGAATATAGGGAAGTTGTGCTTATTGGCTAATGTAGCTGTTAGTAGAATGGAAGCTAAAAAAAAGCAACGACTATTTTGGGGAACAATCTTTCTACATTCACAACAAAATCATCCATAGTTTTGACTGACTGGAATTGTTAAAAAACAAACTTTCATTTACTACACAAGTGAAGATTTTTCCAGTAACTGAAGTTCCCTCTTTCTGCCCTTCTGTAACTGAAATTCTCCCCTCACCCCATTCACCATCAAATCCATTGGGAGAAAATTATTTTTTTTTTTCTCCCAGTTTTTCCTAACCAAACTCCTTGTTTTCTGCGTAAGACCAGAAACAATTACTGAGACAATGAGGGGATTAATTTGTAGGACAGTTCAGCAAGTCCAGTAGTGAATGCCTGGAAGACTCTGTGATGTCCATTGTTACGATGATTAATGACTCTTATCACTGATGCAGAACCATAAAAACCCTGTAACTGGATGTAGAAGTGAAAAAGTACAAAATCAGAAAACAAAATGCAAACCAAGTCACATATGGGCACTGGTTTAGCCAACAGAGAAGGAAGGAATAGGATCAGAGGTGTTTCAAAGATGAGGCAAGAGGGGATATATGGCAGCTTTTTCCTGCAGTACCTCAAAATCACAATACCTTTCATGACCACATGTATCACACTTCTGAAATCACTTCTGCCTTTCCTGTGTCCTTGCACCATACTTGAAGACATAACCTAGGCTCCTCCATGCTTGATTAGTCTGGGCTGCTTTTGTTCCCTCTAAGGTTGAATTTTGTCAGGTTTCCTATTACGTGTAGCAATCAGCACAGGAACTCCTTCGGCTGGCACATCTCACACATTGCTTCTGGCTTCATTCTTAACACACCTCATAGGTATTTCCATTGCTTTTTCTGAGCCTTAATTACTGAAAATGTGCCTGGACAGTATCAACTGACACTAAAATGCTTTCCTCTTTAACGTCAATTGAAAAATGAGTTTCATTTCTTGCTCCAAACATCACTTTCATGTCAGTTATTTCATAAGCCCAGGAGAGCTTTACCACAGCAGCCAGCTGCCATGGATGGAACTGTGCCTTTTTGGACCAAGCTCTGCTAGCACACACTCAGCTGTTACTGGCATTCTGTGTTTTGAGTGCTCAGTACATATAGGAACACCAAGTATTTTGAATAGGTCTGCATTTGGTGGGAAGTGGAGACAGCACTGAAGAGCACTCCTGTGCAGACAAAAGGAATAATGAAGTCTATTCCAAGGAAAGGAGGATCGGATGCTTCTTAAATAAAGTTATGGGAGAGAACTAAGTTTTTAGCTGCTCATTATGGTGAAAAGATTCCCTTGCTTAAGCCTTTCTTTG
>WYDI02014483.1:0-24157 GCA_009867235.2 Psittacus erithacus
GAGGAGGCCCGAGGCGGGCTGAGGAGTGGCGGGGCGGGCGGGCGGGGGCCCATGTGTGGCGGCGGCCCCCCCCCGCCCCCCACTACCCGCGGCGGCGGCGGCCCCTTCGCAGCCAGGCGCCGCTGAGGCGGCTCCGCGGGCAAAGAGTGAGCGGGGCCCCTGCCCGGCGGCGGCAGGATGAAGTTCGCCGAGCACCTCGCAGCGCACATCACCCCTGAGTGGAGGAAGCAGTACATCCAGTATGAGGTAGGGCCGCGCCGCCGCCGCCGCTTCTACCCGCTCCCCTGTGCCGCTCGGCGGGGTTTGGATGTCCCCCGTGCCTCCTCGGGGCAGAGCGGTCGGTTCCCGGGAAGTGCCGCCCGAGCGGCATGGGTGTCCTCCAGCACATAGCGGCTGCCAGCCGTGCGGCGGGGGTGCGATGCAGCTCCCCTGCCCGGCGGCGGTGCCGGGCGGCCAGCAGCTTCCCGCCTGTATGCTCGGCGGGAGGACGGTGCAGAGAGAACGTGTTTATCCGCCCCGGGGAGAGGTTCCGGCTCTTGCCGCCCCCCAGAGCTTGGGACCGCGCGAAGGAAAAGCGCTGGGTGGCCGGTTAATGGATTAATTGGTGCCGGTAACCTTTCGGTGTGGGGCGAAGGTCAGGAGGGATGTGGAGCCGGAGAGACCGCCGTCGGGGGCTGCGCAGCGCACGGGTCCCGGGCGTCTCCGGCGGGCCCGGCCGCAGCCCTCGACGCAGCCCCGCTGCTGGCAGCGCCGTTTTTCAGCACCACCGCCAGTTCTCCGCGCCGGCAGGCAGAGGAGGGGTGACTTTGAGAGGCGGCTCAGCCTCCAGCTGCGGCTCCAAGGGCAAGACCCAGGGGCGAGCTAGCGGGGCAGCACGCACGGCCTCTTAGCCAGAGGCCAAGCCTTCCTTTCCTGCAGGCGTTGCCCTACGAAGGGCCACAGTCTTGTCTAGTAATGCTGACAGCTTACCTGAGTGACTCAAAACACGGCAGTAAACCTGGCATCGACTGCCTTTTTGTTTTTTAAATGCGGCTAGTGAAGCTTTGCACCTCTCTATTTCGCACTTGATTTCAGGCGAACCGCGCGAATCGGGACATTTATGAACGCTGTTTACACAAAGTTCTGCTGCATTAAGCATGAACTATTTGCATAATTCAGCTTTTCAGGTTTTATTATGCCAACTATGTAAAGGTCACAATGTTTCAGATTTATCATAATGGTGCTTGACTTCAGTTTAACTCGATGAAGCTGAAGGTGGTTATTTGCAGCAAAGCCATTTCCTATTTCAGTGTTAGCAGTAAAAGTGTTTGGTGCTAGTGATGTCGGTCTTTTCTACAAGTAATAATTAAACCTAGACAACAGAAAGCTGATTATAGCAGACCCATGATCAGCAAAACTTCTTGACTGAGTCAGTCAAAATCATGCAACATTTGTTATCATTTGAAGGCCTGTATTTTCTCCCTAGGAATATAATAGCAATTTATTTCAAATATCCCTATTAATCTCTCTGCGTTTGCAAGGAAAATCACCTATAACTTACCTTGCTTTGTTGTAACACTGAACTTGAAAAGTTTATATCTGCTCTTTTGACTGTTCCTTTGTTTTCCTTTACCTGACTGTAAAGGAACGGATGTTTAAATTAAAACTGCAGCTGGATTTGACTTTAGAACAAAATTGCAACTTCTTTGAATTATGTGGAGAGCTAGATGACCAAATAATGCATCAGTCTTTGGGAGGAGGAAAACCATTGTCTTGATAAAGTACCAGCTTAGCTCTGCGTCACATCTCTGATGCATTATCTGTGCAATAGTTGTTTTCTGTTCCTGGAAATGGAAAACTTGCCTATCTATCTAAGAGAAGGTTTGGTGGTGGGTTGGAGGTGAAGGAAAGGAGGAAACAGACAGGCAAAATATTTGGCTGCATGCTGACCAGGCAGGTGTAGAGGGAGGGTAAAGGAAACCCCAGTGAATTATAGCACCTTGATTAATGTGTGAAGAACTCTGCTGCTTATCAGTTACTGTTTTCATTTTAGGAGGTTAATTTTCAGATGTTTTAACTAGGGCAGTATCATGATGTCATTCTCCCTTCCCCCATCCCAATATAAAATAAAGGTAGATTTCAGTAGAAACTTTGTTCAAGTTGTTACTCTTTCTAGACTTCAAGTAATCTCCTTGAATAGATAGCTTAACATAGAGTGAATGAAAATTTAAAGCCCACCCACATTTTTAGTAATAAGTTTCAAAACTCTTTGTTTCCCTTGCTGCAGCTGGCTGAATGTGAGTCAACCTCCTGCTCATGCATATTGCAGTGATGGAATTGCTTGGCATTTATTATTCAATAACTGGGGGTCGTGAGGGTGTGGTGTGTAGAAGGCTGGTGCTTCTACACCAAAATTATATTTGAGGAAAAAAAGCATACAGTCCTCCTTTGTCAAGTGTAAAGGCAATAGCTATTTGTGTGCAGTATTGCTTACAGCATGCATCATAGTAAAAATTTTTGAAAAATATATATTTAGTAGCATTACAGTGTTTTTTCATCTGACAGTTTGTATCTTTTCCTTCTTAATTAAGAGAGTAACCAAGCGCTGTTTCAGAGGGGGATCTTGCTGTGTAGGATTTTAACTCTGAAAAGATTATTCCTGTTTCCAGGGACTTCCTGTGTCAAGTTCAAGATGCTGATAAAAAAACTACAGGATGGCATAGAGGTGGCTTTCTTTAAGTCATTCTGCATCATAAAGCTTATATGTAGTCATTTTATTTTGGTGTTATTTCCACTGGAGAGCAGGTAACTTGGGCAGTCAGACAGCCCCAAACTGTAGTAAGACCCAGGTAACCTCTGATATCCTCACCTAATTGTCTTTGGTTTGATAGGATGGACAGTGTCGCTGCAAGGAGCTTTGCCTCCCATAAATTGCCAGTTAGACTAGGAGTGGGGTGTAATGTGTTGCTGATAATGTTGTGTTTTGAATACATAAAAACATAGTATCACTTTCAGATGGTTTTTAACAATTTACAGTCGTCAGAGTTCTTACCATTAACATAATCTTTCCCTCCAACAATAATCTGTTTAAGTATTATAATTGTGCTAGTAGGAGGTATGGAAGTTGCCTGAGCTCAGGGCTGGTACTTGGTCAGTAGAAGTGCTTTAGAGAGACAGAAATCTACTAATTTTCTTTAAACTGGCAAAAAGGAGGTGTATTTTGATAGTTGTGGTTTAGATTCTTTTCTTTCAGCAAAAGCTCAGCAGTAACCATTACTGTATGCCTGCTTTTTGAGAAAGAGCACTGGGCTTGTAGAAGAGAGGAAAAACGGTGACATATGCTGTTCTGTTTCATTCAGCTTTTCACAAAGGCATTTGCCATGACTGAGTCAATGTTAAGATGGAGCTTTATACAAATTTTGATTGACTTGATTTGACTGTCCATTCCAAATTTCCATTCTAAAGATTGCATGAAAACATGCAAATTGTATGCCACATTTACTACACAAACTCCATTCCCAACCAGTGGTTTTTGAAACCTAAGACAGTACAAGTGATCAGGAGGGTTTTATATAAGAACTAGTGGCAATAGCATAATATGTGATCCCAATGTAAAGGAGCATTTCTGCTGTTGAAGTACTGAGTGTCATTATTCGAGTACTCCCTGGATGTGATTGAGTTTAAAACAATGTATTGACAAATGCTTAATTTGTGGAAATGCTTGTTTATTATGTTAAATGCTAAATATGCCAGTTTTAAACAACTTTTGTCCTAATTTCAATGGCTGTCATCAAAAAGCTTCCTATTTGTTAAAAGTAATGCTTCAAGTTTCTGTACTGGCTGTCTTCTCTGTGCAAAGACCGCAGTGTTTTTGAGGGTGTGTGCCTGGGCCATGAAGTGCTGGCTGCCTCACACATGTACCTCAGCACTCTGCTCCCTCAGCTGCTGCGTCTGCAGTGTGGAGCAGGCATGTTCTTACCGTGCAACTGAGCAGTGACGCATGGATGTGCTCTGACCTTGGCAGCAGTGAGATTTGCTCCCCTTGTCTTAGGGGATCTGGCAGCGTATCTTCTTCTGTAATGTTAGTAGCCTTCATTTACTCTTCAGTTCCTTTGGTGTAAAGATAACATACAAAACCAAACAAATTCCCATATTTGTGTGTCAGACAACAGAATTCTCTTTTTCACATAGTCAGTGCTGAACAAATTCAGATAACTCTCAGATGAATTTCAGCAGATGCTTTCTTGCCTAAGAGTGTGCTTCACTATATTTAATGTGTTTTTTTTTTTGGGGGGGGATAATAGCTCTCTGTTTATCCACAAGCCAGGCTGCAGATTTCCTTTGCTGTTGTGTCCATCTCTGGACTGCTTTATGGAGAAAGAGGAGAGCATTGTTCCATCTGCTCAGACTTCTAAATGGAAGCGTATGTCTGCATGTCTGGCTGATGGAAACTTGGTGGAGTTTTACAGTTGCCAGATGGCAGTTTTGTTTCAGTTAGTCTGGCCTGAATGTGTTTATCTGGATGCAGAAGTCTGATGGTATTTTCAAAGAAAAAGTGCTTTATGTCTTTGAAATTGCAGCATTGGGGAAAGAAGGAGAATCAGAACATCAGCTGTTACAGGTGCAAAGTCCATGGGAGAGATGGGTAAAAGGTGTGAGTAAGTGACTTTTCTTCCTTTTTAAGGAGACTCCAGGCTTTAAGTACTTTTACCTTTGGAGAAGAGAGACAGGTTATTAAGTTTCAGAAATTAATTTCTGAGACGCAGCCTCCATCAGGAAGTAGGAGGGGAAAATGAAACTGATAGCTGAGGTAGCCTGCTTGTCTTTAGAGTCTCTCTTCCAGAAACAGGCTTTCAGTTTTTGGGAGGTAGCCAATTCTGCTCCTCAAACCCTGCTTCATGATAGGCAGTTCACACCCAGGCTTGCCACCTCCTGACATAAATCTGTTGTGCTATTTCACTATTTGTCCTTCTGGGTGTTAGCGGACGAGCTTAGAAGAGCATAAGCAATTTGAAAGCTACTCATTTAAAACAACATTTTGTTTGAGTGCTTTAGGGTTTTTGTCCTTGAATTTGTTCACTCTTAAGGTTTGTCAGGTGCATTTTTAAGTCTGTTTTCTTTCAGCCTTTTTTTTTTTTTGTTGCTGTTGTTAGTATTGTTCTCCAATACACATTTGTGCAAGTTTACTGTGAGTCCTAAGTGTATTGCAGTACAATTTAAAATAAGGGAATAATCCTTTTTGTCTGGTTTTAGGACAGAAAGAGTAAATCCTAAACTTTCGAAGTTGTCAGTGATAGATAACTTCTGGAACAATAATTTCTAAAATTCTGTATCTAAAGGAATAAGTACTTTAGGTGTGAAGGAATACTGAACCTTTCTCTTGCAAGTTATTGGTTTACTTTCATAGGTCAGGTAAGCAGTAACAAAATCTGCTGTCCTGCAGCTGCCAGATTGTAATATATCAGTCTGCATGGGAAGAGGTCTGGGGGGTGACTGACGCCTTCAGCTTTCAAGATTGTTTAGTGCAGAACCCCCTGTGCTGTGATCCTTTATTTATTTATTTATTTATAATGGCTGATAAAACCAGAGATAGGAATTACAGTGTGAGTTTAGCTCTGTGTGGGTTAAGGGATGGCATTCTTAGTACAGTGACTTTCAATTTGCTGTCTCTTCAGGTTTGTTTATCCTACGTTTTGTGGTTGTGGTTCATGGAAAAAGTTATAGGTAGGCAAAGGTGACAAGTGGGATGACAAAGGCAAAAGGATTTTTGACCACTTGGTACATGGAGGCAGATCATGCGCTGCTGACCAGTGAGTGAGTCACGAGAGGGGAAAAAAAGACTGAAGTGACTCTTGTTTGAGAGGCATTTTAGAAAAGAATCAAGGGTAGAGGAGAGTTGTGCCACTGGAAGGAGGATCATTTAGCAGAGACTCAGTCGAGAAAACCATTATGCAGGTGACCTTTGTTGGGACCTCTGCGGACTCAGGAGTCAGACCTTTGGGAGATGTCTGAGCTGCTGGTGTAGCCTGCCACCTAGGATATCTTGTGATAAACAGACGTGTCCTTTAGACCTTATATTTACTTAACAGGATTGTAACCACCATGTTACAACAGAGCTGAGTTTTCAGCTGCTGAGTTTGTGGGTTTTTTTGCCTTGAGGGTATTAGGGTATTTGCTGTTTAGGCTCTGATGTTTTGACCTGGGGCATGATGACACAAAAGATTGTAAATGCAGAGATGTGGGATTATAGAAATATAGGATATGTTGGAGGCAGACAGGAGAGAAACAAACTAAAAGACCTGAATGACTTCTGCTAGATTTCTGTGGGCTCAGAAGTGAAGGAATAAAATCTAGTTTTTGCAGCAGCTGCATGTGAAGCATGGCGGTGTTCAGTATGTGCATTAAGATGCCTGTCTTTATCAGATGATGCAGGGCAAGTGTAAACAAATAACTTTGCAATAGGAGTGGGTCCTTCCTGGTGGCTGCTAATTCCAGAGTTATTTAAAGTTAAAAGTTACTTGTTCATCCATTGATCTGAAATCAGTTTAATTCTTGCTTGCACTTGTGATGTGTGAGAGAGCAAGTCTTTAGTCTGTGACTGGAATAATAGCAGCATCTTAATAACTGTCTGAAAAGAGGCCTTCAGAAAAGGAGCTGTAAGTGATAAGGTTTTTGATGTGGTGCCTCATTCTTGGCTCTGGTAATAGGAGTGCTCAGTACTTAGCTGTAGGACCACTTTGCCTCCTAGTCTTGCTGCCTGCGCTGCTCATCTCTTGCAACCAGCAATCTGAGTGTGAGAGAGCAGCTTGTTCTGTGGTATCTGGGAGGCAGCTCACCGTGCCTCTAGGACCTAAAGATTTAGGTAATAATTCTGACTGGTGTTAACGTTGTCAGTCAGTTTCTACCTCAAGAGAAGGCCATCACCCCTGGTTCCCTAATCTCCTTCGTCATCTCCTTTGTCATGTTGTCTTCAGCTTTTAGAATGTATTTGTATTTCTGTACTTCTATATAACAGTGATAAGAAATCTCCAAGGCTGTTTTTCCTCCATTGGCCTTGACAAACTCCTTTGTGTCACACAGCAGTTTTTTGTTACTGTTGTGTGTGTGGGTTTTGTTTTTTTTTAATGTGAAACTTTCAACATCCTATCAACCAGGAAACATTTTTCCAAAGGAAGATGTTGATACAGTTACAGTAATTTTTATAGGTTAGTAAGGTATCAGGCTTTAGTCAGTAAGCATGAACTTGTGTTTCTTTCCTTAACAAAAGAACATGCGATAGCACTGGCATCACATACCATAGCTTTCTGTGTAAGTCTGGAGGATAAAAGGGCATTAATTGCATTTGTTCTCAAGCAGGCATATCAAAAGAATGTTATTTTTTTGCTTATTTTAAATATTAACTGTATTCTTTGTTCTTTCCCTCTCCGTTGCAGGCTTTGAAAGAGATGCTATATGCAGCTGTGGACCAGGCCCCTTCTATAGAAGGTAAGGAAATTGTAACAGAGAATCATGTTTTTCTTGGCATTGGGTGTGGGACACATAGTCCTGCTACTGTCCTGTCCTCAGTCCTCCTAAACTGGTAAACTTAATACAGTGATGGGCAAATGCCTGGCCTTTCGCGGCCTGCATGCTATTTTTGTTTGTTAGAACTCTTTGTCCTCTGTCATTAGGACAATAAATGTCTTTGTATGGTTCGGGACTTCAACAGCTGTATTCCTCCTGCTTATAAGGGCATTCACTGGTGGAAGTACTTTCTTCATCATTTGAGAATAGAGCTTTCTTTTCCTGTGACAGCTAGCCACTTTGAGAGATAATTGTGCTAGGAAGATACTGGTTTCTGGTTTGTTACTGGTGATTTCAACTGTTAGAGTCTCATCCTTTTGTTCTGTGTCCTCCATGAATTCTGTGCTACCTCTCGTACGTAGACATGAGTATATTTTCTTGTTTGCATGTGTTTATTGCCACTGAGTTCTCCATATTGTTTTATTACAACATTTGGTTTTAAGCTCACTGCATTTTGAATAGTTTGTTTAATTAAGTGACGATCTGTGCAAAATTTCTCAATAGAGCCCTTTATCTTTCTTCTTCCTTTCATTGTCTTTGAAGTACTGAATAGTTTTTGCCTTTATGTTGCTTCACTCCTTACTGTCTTGCCCTTCATGTGGTTTTCAAGCTGTTTTTTATAGTGCAATGTTAATATCAGTAACCTCTTTGGATGGAGCTCTGGGCTTTTTTCTTGAATATTTATAGAGCAGAACAACTGCTGCCTCTAGTGTAGTCAGTTGGCTAACATCAGTACTGATAGTCACTATTAATGTTAACTTATTAACTACTTTGTGTTGATTAGAATTGGGAGATGAGGTATGACACTTATAATAATGTGGGTTTTTTTTTTTCTGAATTTAACTCTACCTGGTCTTTGATTAGAATTCTAAAACAAAAACTGCAGTAGTTAATAGATTAAGTTGTGTGTGTGTGATGGGACGATCTGTCCTTATACTCTCTAGAAGTGCAATCTTAGCTGAAAACTTCATTGAAGCTGTGCTCAGATGAATATAATCTTTAGGTGTGACCTGACGCGTAGTTGCTCTCTTGATTCAGCCTGCTAATTTTGTTAAATCTTATCAACCTTTTCTCTAACGTGCAAGTCCTAGAACTAGATTTCTAAAGGTTACAGTCCAAACATAATCTAAAATATGAGTTATCTTTGGAAAACTGAGGAAAACTTGCCAGAAATACACTGGCAAAAGAAGAAAATCTTGCTTTATTTTTTTTGAGTTGCAAAATTGCTTAAAACCCACCCACAAACTTTTTTCCACAGCAGTACAAAACCAGTTTTCTAGCTAAGAGGAACTGAAGTGTTTTGTGTGGGCCAAACTGACTATTAACAAGGCACAAAGACAACTTACTAATTTTATTGAAAATCCAGCAGTAGTTTTATGGTAGACTGGAGCCCTTAAAGACCTTTTTTTCCTTTTTTTTTTTTTTTTTCCCCCCTTCGTTTCTTCCATCCATCAGTTTATTATTGACAATGGGAGCAAATGGTGTCTGTGCTAATAATTTTTTAGTCAAATGTCTGAATGTGACTTACTAGATCTTGCTTGTGGCGCCTGGAATTTCAAGGCAGGATTTTTGTTGCTAGGTGTAGAACTCTGAGGTGTTGTAATTCAGCATTTTGATTTCTTTTTTTCAGTGCTTGTGGTATACTGATGTTCTGTAATGTGCTGTGATGTCTGTATGTAAACATATTTGGC
Source organism: Psittacus erithacus (assembly GCA_009867235.2). Lineage (NCBI taxonomy): Eukaryota > Metazoa > Chordata > Aves > Psittaciformes > Psittacidae > Psittacus > Psittacus erithacus. The sequence goes on from WYDI02014483.1 coordinate 9,234, forward strand.
AAAGGAAGAAAAGGTGAAGAATAAAATGGCACAATATTATAGTTATACTCTTTTAAATGTGAAAAGAATTTTAACTTGTGCTTCTACCTTTTTTGGATGGTTTTAAAATCTCAACAAAAGGAAAGTATGACTTTAAGTAGAAAAATGTTCTATTTATTTTTGGGGGGCTTTGGTCTCTTCCTCTGTACAGTAGAAAATGAAGTAATCCAAATTGTTTTGAACCAATTGTATTAAACTGTCTTCCCTGACCACCTCTAAGTAGAGAGCAGCTATACTGATCCCTTCCCCTTTTGTTCATTGAGAGAGTTGTATGTATATATCAGTTGGATTATTTTTAAAGTTTGTTTTCAGTGTGCTGCTTCCCTCTTTTTCTCTCTGCTGAGAGTCTGTTTTGCTTTTTTCAGTCTCTGGGTCCCTCTCTGAAAATTGTGTGTTGCTTAGGATGGGGCAGGCTATTTGTGCTGGATTGGCTGAGCTGTCTGTACAGGCAGGTCTGAGCCAGTGGATTCTTCTGCTGTTGCCTATAGGAGTGCAGAGGTGACAGGGAAGATGGATGGCTTTCCATGAGCTGTAGCTTTAAGGAGGGCTTGTACTGGAAATGGATCAAGACCAGGTATTTCTCCATGCTTGTTGCTTACTTCCTTCTTTAAGCCCTTCAGTCCTTGTTTGTAGAAGCCTTAGGCCAGGCTTAGTGTACGATGGCATATAAACTGTGCCCAAAACACAGCTGTAGTCCCTATCAGAGGAGATGGAGCAAGTTCCTTGAGCTTTGTGGGGGATGAAGCAGCTATTGTTGAGAGCTGGCTGTTGGCCTGCATGTTTTCATTTTAATATGGATTTTGCAATGGATACTTCTATGTCAGTTTTAAGTTTAGCACAGAAACTACAGGAGTGTGCTGCTTAAAACCAGCTTATGAGCCTAATGTAATCTCACTTTAGATTGGTCTAACTAACCTTGCTTTCTAGTTGATAACAGACATGCTGTAGACACGCACAGTTGATTTTGATTTACCTTACATGTATTGTAAAGTTGTTACATTGGACAGTGAAGAAAAGGGAGCTTTGTATACCAAAGCCTAGTTCTTATTCTGCTCAGCTGGATGTTCAGTTCAGGACTTGTGAATGAGTTTCTTAGATTTCTGTTGCAGGATGCTTATTATGTCAGTTGGTAAAAATTGTTTTCATACAGAAATGCTTTGTATTGCTTAGCAGTATGCTGGGAGCATTTTGGAAAGTCTTTAAAATAAAAAGTGCTACCCAGCCAAGGCATGCTGTAAGTAGTAGGCAGGGCAGGTAATAGGCAAACCATCCATCATTAATAGCTTTCACTGGGTTTGTAGTTAGGAATCTCCTGTTTGTGGTTGGGATGTGGATAAACAAAGCTAACTTCAGAATGACTCAAACTCTGCAACTGATGGTGCTAGTGCTACTTTAGTGGATAAAGTATTGCTGGGAAAACGATTTTGGCTATAAATTGTGCAATTTTTACTCTGCTCCTTGTCTAGTTATGTGGTGGCTCTTCTCTTTGTGCTGCATTGAATTATACCCATGTATACCTGATTTTTCCTATTTTCAGGTAATAAACATAGACTGTGATGTTAGCGAGAAACCCAGTAGAGATCAGTAAACAAAACCTGTCAAGGCTGTGTGATAGGAGGAGATTGTTTATAGCTATCCCCTGACACTACTGCAAGGTGCTGTGACTCCCTCTGTTTCATGAGAATTACACCAGCCTGTATACATGTCTGTCTTGGCAACTGCTAGCTATACATGTAGATTTCTTTAATCTGTTCAAAGATACAAACTAGACAGCCAGGGGGGAGGGGGGAGAGAAATGTAATGACAGTTTTCTGTATGCCAGTGTTATTCCTCCAGATGCTCATAATCTTTTTACAAGGCTTTCCCCTGGTGAAACTTGCACCACCTTTCCACCTGAGTAGCATCTGTACCAAATTAGTGTTTAGTCTGTTAATTCAGTCTCATACACATCAGTGGAAAGTGTCAAATAATGCTTGCTTCCCAGCTGTATGATGGGACTTGAATTTCTGAAGAATTCTTTGATGTGTGTTTGCTTTGTCAGCTGTTTGTTATGTGCTGCTTTGTGTGACTGGAGCAATCTGGATGAGCTGATGATGCCATGACGTTATTCTCAGCTTCTGAGTCTTCATGGCATGGCAGAAAGGCCTGCATGCAAGCATGTCAGGTCAGTATGGGCAGGCACTGTTCCTTGACTCTGAACTACCTTTAGGAAGAATTTATGACAATTTAAACCCAGCAAGTGCTTGTTTTCTCCAAAGTAGAATGTGCAGTATTGCAAAAGCATAAAATACTGACCTCACTGTAAGCATGTTGATTTTTTTTGCATTCCTTGTTGCTTCCTCTGCTTCCTGTCCCATTTGTCACCTAAGTAAAACAGGTTACTGGACCACTGTTGCTCGGAGTCCTCCCAATTATTCCACTTGGTGAGCAGATGTGTCGGTATCTCCCCAAGCTCCTTACGATGCAGCTCTTCTCAGCTGCAATGGAGATGAAAGTGTGGCTGTAAATTATTCATTCTGATTATCTGCTCGAATGGGCAGGGTCCACTCTAAATATTACTTCCTAGAATTATTTGTCTTTCATATACTGAAATTTAATCTCCCTGTAATGCTTACGTAAACAAATGTTGTTTCAATATCAGATGGTTCAAGAGTATTCTGTTGTATCCTCTTATGATGAAGATTACCTATTCTGCTTAACCCCAATCCTGAATTCCAGTGGCATCTTTTGAATGAAGATCACGGCCGGTTGAAGGGCTGTGTGGGCCTGGAATGGTGTGACAGCGTAGGAGTGGAAAGTACTGGTGCTTTAAGGTAGAACTCGAACCCCAAATTAATAGGTGATGTTAAAATTTGGTTGGTACGGGACAAGCTTTAGAGGTAGTGGAGATCTGCTGCTGGTACTTGTGAAGGGGCGGCCATATGAATTAATTGCGCTAGATTAGAAAAGCAAGAGGTGCAGTTTGGGACACAGTGAAAGTGCCAGCACTGGTACTGTGTGGTTACACCCTTGTTTCTGCTTTCATTTGCAGTGCATTTACCATGTTAACTGACAGCTACAAATCTTTAGTTTGGATTTATTTCTGTTTCTAAACAAATAAAATAGTATTATTTAGGGTGATAGATAGTCTCAGTGAGTAAGCAGGGTGTGGGAATTCACATTCTTTTTTTCCAAAGGAAGTTATGAGGCTGACAGTTTTTGTTTGTTATATGCAGACATGCTTTATAGCATTGATCAAAGGCTTATGGCTTGTCTGTATAAATACAGATGTCCTCTTTTATTTCAAAATAAACATTTATTTCCAACTGTATAAGCTTACTTTGTGGTGAGTTGAGGTTTTGTTTATATGGGAATGTATAAGGCTTAAGGGAGTCTTCAAAAGAACTGCTTCACATCAGCTACTGTGAAGCAGTCACAAGCAGATTAATGCTTTGTCTTTATTTCATTATGTTGTTGCACACCCGTAAAAGACATGCGTCCTTCTGAAGCATGCATGTGACTGAAGGCTGGTGTCCTGCACTGTAGATGCTGGTCCTTGAATCTGAACAGTTTGTAATTCAACCTGGGGGCCTCAGTATCTACAGCTAATCTGTAAACTTGGAAAAAGAAAAAAAAAGACTAAAAATCCCATGACAGTCCTCAGTTGGAGACCTGATGCCAGGAATAAAGGTCAGGTTAGGTACAGAGCTAGAGTTCTTGAATGTAACTTGTTCTTAGTGCAGACAACTGGTCAATACAAGTTTTGATTTTGATCATACTTGCATGGACCATAAGTTCTTAAGTTGTGCCATAAGAGTACATTCAGAGCTGTCTTGGCAGCAGGGAGCAGCCCTTGCTGCTATCACTAGGGACTGGTGGGCTCAGGGTCCTGGCCCGCGTGCAAGTGCTGGTTCCTGTGGGCTGCAAGTTTGTATTTTTGTGCCTGGCTGTGAACCTTTTCAGTTCTTAGAAACCACTTGCTCCAGGAAGTCCGTGGGAGAGTATCTCTGGTGCAGATGAGAGCTTCTCTGGGATGGTGTGAGACTACGCAGGGTAACAAAGAAGGTTTTGGTGAGAATGAGTTTAGCAGGTTGATCATGTAGATTACTGTTTCTTTCTGAAGGAAACTTGTGATTGTGGTTCGTCAAAACACTGGTCTTCCTCACATTTTCCATTTATCCCACGGCCAGATCCTGGACTGATACATCACTTCATCCATGTGCACAAGCCAGAAAGCTCGTGTTGTTACTGAGCAAGCTTTTTTTCCTTTTCATCTGTCTTCTGAAATGTTCTGGGTTACTTCCTCAGCAACTCAAAAAGCTTTGAGGCATTCACACTGGGTGAAGAACTTGAGTCTTAAGTGTACCATAGAGTATAGGTTCAAGGCTTAGGGAGGGGCAGTTAATTTTTTTGCAGTTTTGTTCTGTATCCTTCTCTTTTTTTTTTTTTTGTTCTTAAGCATCCTTTGGTATTGTGCGAAGAGGTGTTAAACCCAGGATAATCAAAGAGCTGTCTGTAGCTGAGGAGGTAATAGGGAAAGCTGGGCCTGGTAGCCAAGGCTGGCCCATATGAAAGAGCTGCACCTAAAGGCAGTTTTCTTTTGCAAGTCTGCAAGCTGCACATTGGTTCACCTGCAGAAGGGCTGTAGATGATTCCTTAATGATGTATGTAGGGTAACAGCAACATCAGAAATGCTCAACTGTGCCTTTTTTCTCTCTTTCCTTCCTGCATTTGCTTTCTAGTAATTTAAAAATGGCAGTCTGCTAGCTTTTTAGTGGTTAGAGTGCTTGTAATTTAACTGGTGTGTGCCAGGTTTCATGTTAGTGGTCAAAACTTGAGGATTAGAATATAGAGATTCATAAAGCTTGGAAGATTGACAGGCAGCTGTGCTTTCAATGAAGCAGTCCTGAGAGAACCGTGAAACATCAAACAGCATTTTGGCTGTAGACATGAAGAAGCAGTGCACATGTATATACAAAAGGCCAGTATTTATTGCTTTGTTTCAAAAAAAGACTGCACTAGACATCTTAACAGCAAGATCTAGTGTGTGTGTACGAGGCAGCCTCTGGGTTTCTAGTTGTCCTTTGGAGCTGTACTTGATATAGGTGATTTGAATTATTAGACAATTAAGATTTTGGATGAGACTATACCTACTTGGTGAATAATGCAATATGAATTAAATTTGATTGGTTTCTCTCTTTAAAAATGCATGCTGTGGGCAAGGGAATGAGCAGAATATCCCTGGAAGGAAATCTGATTCTTCTACATCACAGCTGCTTGTAAGATGCCTCAGAAAAATGGCCAACCTGCCAATACCCCATCCTTCATCTCTGTGTGATGCAGTGGAGGAGCAAAGGTTGCCCCTGGGGACCCTAGAGTAGTCCTTTCAGTTGTGCTACCTTCATCTGCTGTAAGGCCACACCATGCTGTGGTTGCCACAATAAGGGTCTCTGAACATGCGAAAGTCTGTCTCTTTCATTAAGGAATTTTAAAATTAGCAAGGATGTTGTGAGAAGTCAACCCACTTTTGAATGTGTTTCCTTTTCCTGATTCCTGAAGTAAAAATGAAGGCTAGTTTTGTGTTCACCTGTTGGTTTGGTTTTTCACAGTGTATCCTGCAGTTTGCAGCTTGACCCCTTTCTAGTAAAAGTAGATAATGAATTAGTCCTAAAATGTAATCGTGCTTTTTGTAAATACATAATCGTTAACTTTAGTTACAGTATAAAACTGCAGAATCACAGCATCTTAGTTTTACAACTCCACAGTCAAAAAAGGAAGTTAAAAATATATATTTTATTCCATTTATTATATGGCCATTTAGATAATATATTCTAGATTGTTTTAGGTTACTTTTATTAGTTTGGTAACCCTTTTTCCCTGAATTAGTACAGCCTAAATGTAAAAGTCAAATCCTATGGTTCTGTTTCTCTGAGCAGCTTCAAGCAAATTACAGAAAGGTGTATATGTAAAGGATATTTTACTAACGTTATATGACAAGAGTGCCTAAAGCTCCTTAGTTGTAAGGTAGTAGCACTTTGAGAGCTATGTATATTCAGCTAAAAATCACTAAGAAAAATGCAACAAAGTACATAAATCTAATTTTAAAAATAATTACTGCTCTGTCGAGGAAAGTGACTGGTTATTGCAGCAGGCACAGAGTACCACTGGAATGGTGCAAAGCTTGCAGGCCAGCACACCCCATTCTGTCTGCTCGTGGGCACTGGCCCTTGCGTTGTGCGCTCAGCAGCTCAACTTCCCCTCTGCAGAGGGGGAAGCCTTGTTTATCTCCTAGGAATGGAAAACCAATTTCTGCTTCCTCATGAGAAGCTGACAAGCTGTTTGACTTAAGAAGAGAGCCAGGCAATGTGATTGGTAAGAGGGAAATTGCATGCCATAACATACCAATATAAATGCAATTTATTTTGCATGTGCTATATAGCTCCAAGCACACAATTAGAGTGTGTGAGAATTTGTTGCATGCTGAAATATGAGCTCTAAATAGCAAAAAGAGGCAAATTTAGCATCCAGACTGTTTATAGTCTTGGTTTTATTTTTACTGTAATCGCTTAGAATGCTTTTATAAATGTTCCTAATGTATTTGTGGGGCAAAGTGCAGAGAAGCTGAAAAGATCAGTGTGAGTGAGCTGTTAATTTGGGATCTATCTTGTCCCATGGTGGCAGACTTGTTCTGACATTTGGCCAAGGCTGTTATTGTGGTAGCACCTTTGGTGATGTCCTGGCTCTCACAGCTCTCTGGAACAGCTCTGCAGAACTCCTCACTTCCGAGATGGAGCAGTTCAGTGTCACTGGGCCTGCCTACTGGTCAGTCCTGTACTGTGTCAGCTATATGGAAAAATGGGCATCATTGGTGTAAACCGCTGTTCTTTGTTCTCCTTGTTTCCTGTTCTAGCTAGTTGATCACTTATAGGAGTTCAGTGTGAATAACTTTGGTTTTTTAATCCTGTGTGTTAGGTTATCAGCAGCGTTTGCAATGCGGTTGTTAATCTGTGAACCCAGGTATGCTTTTTGAAGGCAGCTCCCTTAAGAGCATAGCTGTAGGAGTGAGTCACAGGCAATGCAGTAAAATGGGGTAACAATGAGCAAGATTGGCTGATGTACTTACAAGGTAACTTCTGTAAATAGGTTAACGGAATTTGGCTTGTACTTCAGTGTTTTGGTATGACATTGTCTTCTATAATCAGAGGTAGCAATTAGAGAGCAAGGAAATAAATAATCTGAACATCTGATCAGGCATTCTGTGTTACTTCATACTCTTTTGTATATGCCAAATGGTCCTTGAGCTCTGCTCAAGTCAAGCCAATAAGACTTGTTTAGGAAAACTTCATGTTTCACTGGAGAAGTCAGTAAAATACGGATTGTGAATGAAATTTTGAGCAGTTGGAGGCAGAAAAGTTAGAGACAGAATGTCGAGCTTCTAGGGTTTGCCACACTTCATGGGACCCATCTGCTGTAAAGATACTGTCTGTAAGGTAACTGCTGGTTTTGGTGAGCACTTCAGATTCTGCAAAAATACCCTATATTAGGTGTGAGTTTTAGCATCATCAGCAATGAGAAGCCTGCCACAGCTTTGGTACTGTTCTCTTCAGCAGATGTCATCTTCATGGTGAAGCCTCAGAAACTGACAGACCAGAAGGGACAGTGAAGTGAAAAGGTAAAGAGATTCATCTGCATGCAACCAATCTGCCAGGAGTGGGTCAGGGTTTGGCCCCAAGCTCTTGGAGGGGCTGCAGTATGCAGTGGAGGTTGCCAGGCTGCTTTTGGTTCCTGGCTTATGTTTCTGTGTACATGTGGACAGTATTCTTCCCCAGCTGGTGTCTTTGTCTCTGGTGTTAGCTTCACCCATGTCTTCTTACAGTGGAAGATTATTTTGCTACTGCTCTAGTCTCTGAGGCTCTAAAGGTACTGACAGAAAAGCTTTCAAATCTGCCCCTTTAGTTTTAAAAATCAAAATGCAGCTCAGCTGGAATTGGTCTGTACCAATTTCCCATTCAGCTTCTTCTGCTTTCAGCCAGCTTCTGTAGATTCAATTCCAGCTTTTGTTCTCAGCTGATTGAGCGGGGGTGATGTGGCTGTATGCTAATGCAGTGTTCTAGATGAAGCAGATGTGCACCCGCTTGCTTTCTGGCTGAGGAGGAATTTGGTGTTGGAAGGTGCATGATCTGGGTTTGGACTTGCCTAAGCACAAATCCAAGTAATGAATTAGTCATCAGACATGGAATTCATTTCCCTGGGGTCATGGAGAAGGAGGCTGGTAAGCCCAGCTGTCAGTCAGGAATTGCTGATGCAGGAACTCTATAACCAGCTGGGAAGGTTCTCTCCACCCCTGATAATATAGTAAGGCTAGGTTGCCAAATCCTTTAGTTTGGTGTTTCAGAAGCAACACAAGTGTTTTGCACAGTGTGCTTAAAGTCTTTGGTCTCTTTACCTAACTTAAATAAAAATGTTAACTGGCTGTTTTGAAACCAAAGACAGGAGACCTTAATTGTAGCAACTCTGCAATCTTCTACATGTGAGGCAATTTTACTGAATCCTATTTATGTGTTCAGCGGGGTATGCCTGAGGGGTTTGCCCTCTGCCGTCCATATCAGGACTGACTTCATGGTTACTGAGGTACACAGGTGATAATGGGATGAATTTGGGATTTTTCTGCTCCACCACCACCTTATGACCTTGGCTACCATTCTCAGTTTGTTTTGTTTTTTAACTCTCTTGTAGCACATAGCTCAAGGTGGCTGGTCTCATGTATGATAATAATTTTGTGAGCTATTTTGAAGCTTTACCTATCAAATAACGAAGATGAATTATGGCATTGTGTGCTGTTTTGTACATGACTAGCTCAACATCTTGTTTGAGATTTTCAGTCGTATGCAGTGTTCTACTCTTTAGAGTAAGTAGAAAAAGCTGGTGTCAGCATTCTTTTCCTGCCCTATGAATTTCCCTATTACAACTTCTACATATGCTGATCCCTCAGAGAGTTGCTGTTACGGCTCCTACTCAGCCTGTCAGTTTTTTTCTGTTACCTTTGCTGGACAAACACCATGTGCAGTAGCAGATAAATGAGTGATTCCCTGCTGGAGCAAGGGGAAGTGATGTAAGAACCTCAAGATTATGGTTAATGCTGTGAGCTTTTGAATGACTTATTTTAAAAATACTGAATAACAATGCTAAAGCTTTCCAAATATTAGCTTTAGTTTGCCTGAACTTTCTGGTGTTGGAAAGGCTTGATTTTTATCAACTACTATACTGAATTGTTCTGGAAGTGCAAAAATTAAAATATTGCAGGGGGATTTATTATGACTATTGCAAGAAGCTGGCATTAATATGAAACTGCACTTTATGCTTGCATTCTTTGAACATTTTGCAGTTACTGATTATGTTGCAGTTTGAAAAGTTTTTCTGTCAAAGTGTAGGCTTGAGAATGGAAGTGTTCAGTTTCCAGCGCTGTAATGTTGTATAAATGCTATACCAATTACAGGAGTTTCTGCTTGAAATAGTCTATATTGAAATAAAAAAGAATTTTAGTGTTAAATATCACAACTTCATTGAGTTCTGTTACAAATAAATACCCACCATATCTTACAGTCTTCTACTATTGTGAGATTATTTTAAACAGAGGAAGTAAACCCCAAACTTCTTGGAGTCTTAACTGATGTCAGTACAGGTTTTCACTTTTGGGAGTAACTTGTAACTGTAACCCAAAGAGGTGGTATTATTTCAGTTGATTTTTTTGCAGATGACAACTTTTGGCTGTAGTGGAATGGAGAAAACTGCCACTGTGAGTTCTCTTCCCATTCTTATATTTACTCTTTTTCTAGCCCTTTGGCTGGGCTAAGTCAATATGCCTTAGGCTCCTTAAGAACTGTTGTTATGTCATTCTCTGTTTTTCAGTTTTAAGCTTATTTACAGAAATTAGCAAAAATGAGGAAGTACTTGAAGTGCTATGCTTATTTGCTTGTATTGTGTTGTCTATGGTCAGAGTTGCCAACTTCTCTGTTTAAAATGTTTGAGCCTTATTTGTAGATTCAGATTTGCTTTATGTTTTCATTTGGTCACACTATTGTTTTTAATCTTTCAAGATGAAATTGGTGAGTTTGTTTTAATACTGAATCCTGTTTCTGATCTGTTAAGTTAGAATTCTGTTCTGCTGTATCGGAAGCGAGTGCAGCTGCTTTGCACTTGCAGCTTCTGGATTATGCAGCACTTTCGGTTTTGCATAACATTGTACTGATCTTTGTTGGACTTAATTTATCCTGATCTTCAGTTTTCCATGTTGGAGGGTGAGAAGATTATTTGAACGGAAAACAAAGGCTCAAATGGCTATTTGAAACATGAAGAAGAGAGCATGCTGTCCAAGAGTGCATTTGCTGGTTTTTATCCTGTGCCTCTCTTGTACACCATGCTTGATGGAATTATTTGTTGATGGAAGGTTCATAGTTCAGTTGCAAAGACTGTGGCCGCTTCTGAGAAGAGGCAGAAAAGAGGCAGTGTTCGCTCTCTGGTTTCATATCTGTGATGCACCATGTTTTTCTGCCAAGCTTGAATTAATCTTCTGTGCTTTCCTTCAGTGTGTGGTCAGATCCTAATAAAAAGTATCCAATTTAATAAGCATTCTGTACATACATTTATTTACAAATATTCTTGATCTTTAAGGAATCCAGTTCTGTTACTTGCTGCTTGATGCTCACTTTCAGGCTGCAAGATGACTGACTGCAGAATTTGACGGCTCTGTGCATCTGTCTGTTTAAAACAAGCAGTTTTGTAGCTGATCAAAGCAGGAGGATTATGCTGCTGCTGTGGAACTAAACTGGTGCAGTGGGAGAAATGGCAGTTCTGAAGCAGGCCTACCTGAACTGACAGGCTCTTTGGTGTCAGCAGGATAATGTGAATAATTTGCTGTTTGTTTTTTGGTTTAGGTTTAGTATTTTTTGAGATGTTGATCATTCTGTTGGAATCTTTATTCTTACATTTCAAAGCCTAAGCAACTGGGTTACTTTTAACAGAAATCTGTATTGCATATAGTTCCATATACAGTGTAAAGTTTGTCTTTACCTAGCTGTAAGCAATATAGGGCATCCTCTGTGGATGTGGCTTTTCAAACACTTATTATATAGAACATAGGTATTTTGTTTTGCATACATGTATTCATACTCTGAATGTAAAACCTGGAGAGTTATGTCTGTTTTATTAAACAGTGTATTTATCCCAGAAATGGATAAGTATATGAAACTAGCGACATGTTATGGATTACATGTACGGATTACAGTTGCCTTCTGTGCTACAGGTAGGCAGTTGTGTTCTGTCTTTTCTTTCCATATGTTTCTGTTTTTATAATTTACCAGATATCCTTACCTAAATGGTGTGTATTTAGGTAACTATATTCAAAGGCAGGCTTTTTCTTTCTCTCTAGTAATGCTTTTTATTCATACAAAGTGCACCGGGATGTGTGGTAGAATTTGTTATCGGCTAATATAATCTGCTTAATGTAAAAAGGAATAGCTTATAGAGCAGGTAAACTTTTCACATGTTTTGCATTTAAGCATTTTAATTTCTGATGTGTTTATTTCGCAGTTAGTCTATGGATGTAAATTTAAAATTATTTGCAAAATACAAAGTACAAGTAGTATTTGTGATATCGGATAATTTTTAAAGGCAGATTCTGTTTAATAGCTTTCTCTTGTAATTGCATTTTTATTATAGCTTTCTCCTTACTGCATAGTGAAGGATTTCATGACTTAAATAGGAATTGATGTCTCATTCTTTTGACGGGCTGGTTTTGAGTCTGACTGTATCTTGCTTTTATAGACTACAGTATTTCTTTTGTATTTTTTTGGCAGCTAGTTTAGTGTCTAGAAGATGAAAATGCGTGTGTATTCCATGGAACTTTAGTGCAAGTGTTTGAACTTGGATTATCTGCAACTGCTGGGGAGTAGAAGAGGAAGAGGAAAAGAAAAAAAAATTGTGGTTTTGTTTCTGGGCATGGAGTGAGTGCCTTCAGAAGGCATGGTGCTTGACAGCAAGTGAAAAAACCAAGACTAATGGTGTTGAGCTGTTTCAGTCCTTGTGTTCATTAAATCTTGTAGAACTGTTGGAACTATGACTCTCTTACAGAGAAAAATGAGACAATGTAAGTAAACTGAGAGCCTTTACTGTTCTCCAGTACATTGTTTAAATATGTCATTGTTTTCCTTAGAATTGTTAAAATAGGTCTGCTTCTTAAATAACAGCCAAATTGCACCTCATTCCATGATGCATTGCTGTAGCTTTTTTTGGTGTCAAAGTTTTCTTGTAATGAACTTAATTTTAAGCTTCTCTAGCAGTTGGTGCTGGCAGAGAGCAAGGACATGATAGTCTGCTTATTAGAGATGGCAAGAGGGAGTTTTGTCCTCCTGCTGCTTTGTGCTATGCATCAGAGGTTGGCTGTGGTGTGAGGCCTTTAGGTTTTACATTTCCCACTCTGCCATGGGTCCAGTAGAATTTTAGATATTTTACTGTGTATTTGGATTTTAATTTTTTGTATTTAACCTGTTTAAGGTTTGACTTTACTCATGTAAAGTACTTCCCTTTGGGGGAGGGGTGTGGTGTTTGATTTGGACTCCATAGTTAGCCTTAATCAGCAGTGTGGCATTAAGAACTTTATCTGAGTACAAGCTTGAGGATTTAAAAGAAATCTTTCTGGCTTCTCTCTGTTCTTGCCATATGTGTACGAAAGTCTGTTGGAGCTTTCTTTGATGATGCTGATACTTCATTTGAATGTCTTGGAAGTGATGTCTTATTGTAAGTAAATTTATCCTTTGGAAGCAATTTCAATAATACAGATTTATTATGGCTTTTTTCTTCATTTCTTCCTCATACCTAGTTGGAAGTTCATGAAATCTGGTAGTGGTTCCAAGACCCTTAAGGACTTGCAATGCTAAAATGAGTCATTAACTATTCTAATTATGTGACTTCTAGGGCATGCCTTAGTGCTTCAGGGCAAATAGGTATAATAACAGATACATAATACCTGGCCTAAATGAAGGCTTCTCTTTAAATGTACCTGGGCAGCTGCTGTGACTTAAAAATTTTATCAAAAAGAAAAAACAAAAACCACAAAATATAATGATTGGTCAGATGATGATACATGGCCACTATATATGGGTGTTTTTATTTGACAGCTACTTATTTGAAGGGCTGAAAAACTTGCCACAGAGCTTTTTCCCAAAAGTTAATGGAGGAATTGGTTTGTTAATGCTCTGAGTGCTCCTTTCTCTTATTGACAGCAATAGAGACCGTTCAAGAAACTTTTTTATTTACAGCTCCAAAGGCCAAAATATTTTCTCTGTGAAGCAAACAGATCTATATTTTTGTGTGATTGATGTAGGCTGATATGGGCAGCTTTTGAAATTCAAACTGCAGGCAGCTTCTGACATCTGTATTGCAGGTAGCTTCTCTGAGGTGAACTTGTAGATAAGGCTGTTGCGTGGGCCTCTTGCAACATTTAATGTCAGAAAGCTGGGCTAAGATGTGTTAATTTTATTAATGAAAGTAAGTTCAAGCAATAATAAAAGGAGTAGTAATTTGTAAAAGTGTATTTTCAAGAGCAGTAGACCTGAGTCTTTCCATTTTATCTTTAGTCTCTGTACAGGATGGGATAACGTCATTAGCTGAAACCAAGCATAACAAATGTTTAATTTCCCTACAGTAGAAGAGAAGCTCTTAATCTCATAAAAGCCATAATGTCAGGAGCCTGAGAAACTAGCTTGTCTTGATGGTAATCGTGCAAGAGTTAGGCGGCTCGTTGCTATTTCTAAAGAGCAGTGGAGTAACCTTCTGTTGGGCTCAAGTGGTAAGTGGCTTTCTACTGTGCTTTGTCACTGAGTGCTGAAAAGAAGGCATGCTGGCACTTTAGAATTTGTTCAGATTTGCTAAAGTGGAAGTTTAGTGCACATTATTAATTTGTTGTAGGATCAAGCATGTCTTTTGAAAATGCTTTTGGAAGGTTTCCTTTTCGAGTCTGAGTGAGGAGGTAGAAATTATTGATACATCTGTAAACTGAAAATAAAATTGAACCTGAAAGTAACTTTCTGTTACTCTGTCTGGAAGTGATCTTTTGGAGTCTTGAATGGTGCCTACAGGAAGTAATGGAACTGGTCCTATTGGAACTAGTACGAAATTAGAGCTTTGCAATGCAAGTAAGGTCTAAGGACTAAATGCTGCACCACCACCGCTCCCCCCATGCTAGTGGGTTATTTTTTTTTGTTCCTTTTTTTTCCCTTTTGCCATCCTGTAATAGAGAAATCCCTGGTGACATTTCTCAAAACACAGAGTGCACTTAAGAAAAATGCTCCTGTTGGAGGTTGTAGGATTCTGGAGTGAGCGATGTGTTGTTGCAGTTTAATAACCACAGGATACTTGAGCGATACAGAGAGGTATGTAGAAGACAGCTCACATTCTTCAGTTGTAGGCAAGATCTGTTTTTCTTGCATTTCTTTCAGAGAAACAGTCAGGCTCATTAAGATGATTAATTAATGCAGTTTTCTGCCATTAATCTTTCTGAACACCAATATATGTAGCCTGCAGTCAAATCCATTAACATGCTATGACCCTGTGGTAATTGTTAAACTCTGCTCTTTGAAGAGCTTAGAACTGAGGTAAGTGTGCAGATTAGTGTAGTAAGAATGACTCCCTCACAAATGAAAAGATCTGTGGATAAAGAACTGGCTGGATGGCTGCACACAAAGAGTTGTGGTCAATGGCTCGGTGTCCAGCTGGAGTCCAGTAACGAGTGGTGTCCCTCAGGGATAGGTGTTGGGACCAGTCTTGTTCAGAATCTTTGTCAGTGACATGGACAGTGGGATTGAGTGCGCCCTCAGCAAGTTTGCCGATGACACCAAGCTGTGTGGTTT
>WYDI02014484.1:0-10176 GCA_009867235.2 Psittacus erithacus
GGAGCAGGGTGCTCCAAGCCCCTGTGTCCAACCTGGCCTTGAGCACTGCCAGGGATGGGGCAGCCACAGCTTCTCTGTGCCAGCACCTCACACCCTCGCAGGGAAGAGCTTCTGCCTAATGTCTGATCTAAACCATTTCTAACCACGTTGTGTCTGTGCTTCATGTTCTGTTGCTCCCTGCAGCACGCAGAGCTGAGCCTGTTACCTGGGTCCTACAGTGCAGACACGTACGGGTGCCTGAGCAACCGGAGGTCCCGGCTTGCAATAAAAGGTGGGGTTTGGGCCCTGGTGATGGGGGTCTTGGCAAACACAAATCTGGATCTAGTTGTGGCTGGGGCATCCACAGCTTCTTTGCAAGCTGTGCCACTGTCTCACCGCCTCCCCAAGCTGTGGCTGCCCCATCCCTGGCCATGTTCGAGGCCAGGTTGGACAAAGGGGCTTGGAGCACCCTGCTCCAGTGGAAGGGGTCCCTGCCCATGGCAGGGGTTGGAGCTGGAGGAGCCTTAAGGTCCCTTCCAACCCAACCCATTCCATGGTTCAATGTAGCCCAGTTCCCTGCTAATGGGACCGAGCTGCAGGGGAGCTCGTCCTCTGGGCTGGCTCGTTTGCCTGGCTGTGGGCACATGCCTTGATACCAAGACCAGGGCCTCAGCACAGCTCCATGTGGAATGTCTGGAAAGTTGGGGTTTGGATGGGGAAGGGTTCTCCTGCTGGATTTTGGGAGCAGCCATAAGCGTTCCTTGCACAGCAGTGGAGGGAGGGTGGATGTTCAGTCCCTTGAGGGTTAAAGCCCTGTTAGGGTGGGAGCTGGTATTTGGCCGGGTAAGTCCAGTTTTTCCTTGGGAAAGGTTTTTAATGTTCAACTAAAGGGGACAAAGCAGCTGATTTAACTCCTTCCATGCACTGCCACCAGCCCAGGGCCTGGAACAGAGATGCAGGTGACCTGGCTCTTCCTCAGGGCTCACTCAGCTCTGTCCCCACACCACGATTCACCTGGGGCTGGGATGGTCTGTTCTATGTGCTATGGAGCCATTGTTATGGCTCAAAACAACTGCTGAGGGTCAATTTTGGAAGCAGCTCCTATAAAATACATGTCCATAGGCTCCAGAGTATCGCTGATGGGTTTAAATGAACATTGTTCACCAAGTTCTTGTTGCCTTTGAGGTATGGGAAGTGTGTCTTTGAGTGCAGGGATGTGCAGATGGAGCTCCTGACCCTACCACAGAGACCCAGAGGCATCCTTATCGTGGGGAGAGTCGATAGCACAGGGCTTGGACGCCTCCCTCTGCCAGCCAGCACCCAGGGGATGATGAGCCCCAGCTTGTGCTGCCCTGAGCACGGTGTGGAGCTCCCATAGCACCCAGCTCCTGCGGCTGGGAGCCAGGAAGGTGCTCCGGCTGTTGCAGGTGAATGGTTGGTGCTGGTGGCAGCAGGTCACTGCATGTGGATGGGCAGGAGTCAGGGCAGCGCCTGGCAGGAGGTGGATCTGTGAGGTGTGATCCAGGAGGGGCCTGCAGGTGCCTCAGACACTGGGCTCTGGTTTCTCCTCCATCCCATGGCGTGGGCTGTGCATCATCTTCTGACCTCTGCGGCTGTCCCAAGTTCTCGGTGAGGGTTAGGGCTGTGTGGTGCCCAGCACAAAGGGCTCTTGCGTCTGGGGGCTTCTCGGTGGCTTTGGGGGAAGCTGGGGTCCATCTCCTGGTGCCCGGGTGCTGGAAGGGCTCCTCCCACATCAGAGCCTGCAGGATTTGCCCCCCTGAGAGATCTGTGTGGGCCATGCTGTGGGTTACAGCTGCAGGAGGGAGGGTTTGGTGCTCTGACATCCGATGTGCCCCGAGGGCTCTGCTGAGCTGACAGCCCGGGGCTGGGGGCGCTTGTGTAAGCACAGAGGAGGCAGCGGGGGAGAAATGGGCGACCTTGACCTCAGCAGGGCTTCAACTCCTGCCCGGAGGGGAACGAGCTCCTGGCTGCTCTGCTTGGAGCAGGGGGTCAGGGCTGATGCTGCCAGGAGGATGTCGAGCGCTTGCTGGCAAGAGCCTGCTGTCAGCTCTGTGCTGCTGCAGTGCGGTGCAGGAGCTGTGCTGCTGGAGGAGCTCAGCTTCAGCCTGAAGCAGCAGCTCTGTTGTCTCTCGCCTTTGAAGCAAGGAGTGTGTGGGTTCGGGGTGGACAGGGGGGCCGACTGGACCAGGGGCTTTAGCAAGAGCAGGTGCCAGGTCCTGCTTTAATGCTCCGTGGCAACACTGCAGATATGTCAGGGACGAGGGGCTTGAACTGAAACCAGCTCAAAGCTCTTGCTAGGAGGACCTAAAAACCAACCACATCATCTCCCTGTAGCCAGAGCTGGAGTGACTCTGTGTGACAAATCTCTTTGCAGCGACGTCCTCGCCCTGCCCATCTTCAAGCAGGAAGAATCAAGTTTGCCTCCCGAAAACGAGAACAAAATCCTGCCTTTCCAGTACGTGCTGTGCGCAGCCACGTCACCCGCGGTGAAGCTGCACGATGAAACCCTCACCTATCTGAACCAAGGTGAGAGGAGCCCCCTGCGCCTCCAGCAAGCAGCCTGGAAAATGAAACTCTGCCTTTGGACATTTCCTTTTGGGGTGGGAAGCGCTGGGGTAGTGACTGGAATCATAGACTCACACAATGGTTTGTGTTGGAAGGGACCTTAAAGCTCCTGCAGCTCCACCCCCTGCCATGGGTAGGGACACCTTCCACTGGAGCAGGATGCTCCAAGCCCCTGTGTCCAACCTGGCCTTGAGCACTGCAGGGATGGGGCAGCCACAGCTTCTCTGGGCACCCTGTGCCAGCGCCTCAGCACCCTCCCAGGGAACAGCTTCTGCCTCAGAGCTCAGCTCAGTCTCCCCTCTGGCAGGTTAAAGCCATTCCCCTTGGCCTGGCCCTGCAGGACCTTGTAATATAATGGAGTAGTCAGCCCCATGGAGTAGTAAATCCCACATTGCTTCTGTTTGGAAGTGCCACATCCTTCCCCTTGCTGCCTGTGCTCTGCTTACAGCTGTGGCATCAATGCTCTGTAGGGTACCTGATGGAAATATACAGGATATAGGGGGTTAACTGGTGTATCTGCGTGGGGTTCCAGCTGTACCCACTGCTTCCAGGTAGAACTGGAAGATCAGGGTTGGTGACCAAAGGCAGGTGAAGCTTGTGTAATAGATTTCTTCCCTGTTCTTGATCTTGGGTTAATAAAGGAATTCCTGGGAAGTTCTGCTGCAGGAAGGGCGAGGATTCTCTCTTCCTGGAGAGGGGTGTTACAGCTCTGGCTCCAGCGGCTCGTGCTTGTATCCCCCCCACCAAATCACAGCAAGAACATCCAGTGGCATGTCTGGTGTGGCAGAAAACGATGTCAGAACGCCTGAGCAGGGGCAGCAGCAAGGGTCCATCCCCAGCTAACCTCGAGGGGTCTTTGTCTTCTTCCCCAGGGCAGTCCTATGAAATCCGGATGCTGGACAACAGGAAAATCGGGGAGCTGCCGGAGATAAATGGGAAGCTGGTCAAGGTGAGTGGAGAGCACGAGGATGTGTCCAGCCGGGACCATCCCCTGCAGGAGGGAGCAGTGCTGGGGCAGCTCCAGGCACTGAGTGCTTCTCCCCTCCAGAGCATATTCCGGGTGGTGTTCCATGACCGGCGGCTGCAGTACACGGAGCACCAGCAGCTGGAGGGCTGGCGCTGGAACCGGCCCGGGGACAGGATCCTGGACATTGGTGAGTCCCATGGCAGGGGCTGGAGGAGATGGAGGTGCCTGAAGTGCCTCCAGCTGGGCTCCTGCTCCTTTGATGTTAAGGGACAGGTGCTGGCAGGATTCTGCTCTTTGGGAGACGTGGTTGCTTCTCCCGTATGTTCCCTGTGAAGCTCTTCCTCCTCTTTCTGCTACAAAAGGCAGCTTGTTCTCTGTGTGTGCCCCTGCAGATATCCCAATGTCTGTGGGCATCATTGACCCCAGAGCAAACCCAACTCAGCTCAATACCGTGGAGTTCCTATGGGATCCTTCAAAGAGGACTTCTGTGTTTATCCAGGTAAGAGAGAAGTGGAGAAGCTCCTGTTTGTAGGAAAATATGAGTTTTCCAAGGGGGAAGATGGTTTTTTTAACTGGGAGCACTGAAATAGCAGCCAGATGCTACAGTGGGAGAAGGATGTCAACTAAAATCCACCCAGCCTCAAGCAGTGCAGGGGAGCAGCAGTTTGTGCATTCGCCAGGCACAGGCACAGCTGGCTGCCAGTGAGTTTTACACGTTTTGATGGTGGTTTAGGTCCTGCTGGTTTCATGATTCGGGTCTCCATCATCAGTAGATGCTTTTGCACATCTCAGCAGCTGCCTCAAACACCTCTCTGCAGCCTGAGAGGCCGAGCAGGCTGTGGCGTGTGGAGGCTGGTGCAGCCCAGCTCTCTGCCCCGCTCATCAGGGCTTGCTTGGACCAGTAAGAGGTTGCAAAATGTGTGGAAAGAATGTGGCTCCAGCTCTGCTGTGGCATCCCCTTAACTCCTTCCTGCTGGGGAACTTGGTGTGCCCCATCCCAGTGCTGGATTCCACCCTCCCCTCTGGGCTGTCCTGGCTCCCACAAGGGAAGGGGAAGCTTGCGGCTCTTCAGACGTGGCACATTCCTAACCACAGGCTGCTTTGCCTTCCCCAGGTCCACTGTATTAGCACAGAGTTCACCATGAGGAAGCACGGAGGAGAGAAGGGGGTGCCCTTTCGGGTCCAGATAGACACATTCAAGGAGAATGAGAACGGGGAGTACACAGAGCATCTGCACTCTGCCAGCTGCCAGATCAAGGTCTTCAAGGTACCTCAGCCCATTGGTGGCCTTTTCCCACGAAGAAACAAACTGGGAGTCAGTCCCAGGTCACACTGCAGCCCCAGTGAACATTGGTGCAGGAGCATGACCAAGGTTGCCTGCAAGAAGCGCCTCTTGTTCCTTCTGTTCTTGCCTCGCTGCCCTCTCCCTGGTTCCTCTCTGTCAGCGCCATTGAGGCTTCAAAACCAGCAAGCCAAGAGCAGCCTACAGAGAGAACACGCTGGTGTTGCCTCTGTCTGGAACCTCCAGCATTTAGTCTTGAGTCTTACCAGCTTGGAAGATCCTCCAGGGAGCTTTAGTGTCTGTCTAAACTCCTCCCTTTATTCTTCCCTGCATCTGATGGTCCCTCTGCATCTGGTGGTCCATCTCCATCTGGCCTCTCCAGCAGCACAAGTGTCTGGTCTCTGTTCCAAATCGTGTGCACACACCCAAAGCCATGATATGGCAGGGGCAGCCACGGTGGCCTGGGTGACTGAGGAGGGTCCTTCTTGCTGCCTAGTTGTCAGGTTGCCTTGTCCCTAAACATCCTATCTGCGGCTCCTCTTCTCCCTCTCAGGGCGCTGGGCATGCAGTGGGGCCAGGCGCCTGTGCTGCTGCTGACCAGGCATCTTCTCCCTCCTCTCTCTTCCCTTTTTGCCTGTTTGGATGGTAACATTTTGAAGGCAGGGGGTGGTTGTTGGGGCTTGTTTGGCCTCTGGCTGGTACCTCAATGGAGACAGCCAGAGCGGGTGCCTGCGGAGTTGGGAGTGAAGGGATGAGGACAAGAACCTGGAGAGTGAGGTTGGGAAGCATTGGGTGCTGCATTTCTGCTGAGCTCCAGCTCCCTGTGCCAGGGATGGGCTTGGGAGTTTTGGCTCTGATGACCTTAAAGCAGGAAAACCCAAAGCAGTGAAGTTGTAGCTTCAGGGCATGGTCTCTGGCAGAGGGTAACGTGGTTTGGGCTCCTGCCCTGCTCTTTCCTCTCTCTCCTCTGCCCCTCAAAGCTGGGAGTGTTTTGGTGATCTCAAAGAGCTGCCAGGGGCCTTTTCCCCATGTATGTGGGTGTCCAGAGCACGGATCCTTTCTAGCCACCAGAAGCAGCAGTCCTGAGCATGGAAATGTAAGAGCAGCCACTAGATTTTCATGGCAGAAACTGGTCATCAGGCCCCCAGGAGCAGCAGCACCTCCTTGTCCAGAGCACTGTGGTAGCTTGTTCAGGTCTCCACTGTGCTGTCCAAAGGAAAAGAGGCTGGGAGGGAGTGTGGGCAGAGACCACGCACAGCCAAGCTGAGAGGTTGTTGCAGAAGTGGCTCATTCTCTGTGCAGAGAGTCCCACCCCTCTTCCTTTTCCCTCTGTAAAGCACCAGGTGCGTGAGGATGAGGATGTGTCACCTTTTCTGGTCCTTGCGTTTCTTGCCTATCTCTTTCCCCATCTGCTGCTGCCCTTCCACGCTGCTGTTCTCACAGGAACTCTCCTTTCCAGCCCAAAGGAGCTGATCGGAAGCAGAAGACAGACAGGGAGAAGATGGAGAAGCGAACACCTCATGAGAAAGAGAAGTACCAGCCTTCCTATGAAACCACAATCCTCACTGAGGTGGGGCCCTCACACAGCCCTCACAGTGCTCTTGTAACCAAACCTGGCTCCTTTTGCCTGCAGGTGGCAGGGAACTGGCTGTTCCACTTCCCAGCCTCTGGCCAGGTTGGGATAGCTGCAGGACAAAAGCAGGATCCTCCTATAGGCAGAAGAGGGGTTTCTTACTAGACCTGAGAAAGGGCTCTTGTGCCTGGCAGAGGGATGGGGTATCCCCACTCAATAGATCATCTCATAAGAGATGGTTACTGGGGGAAGGAGCCCTCCTCCTGCCCCAGGTTGATTTGGGAATGCTTCTCAGTGCCTGATTTGGGTTCATTCCACCATGGCTTTGCTGTTTGGATGAACCGAGGCTGATGGGCACTGGGTGTGCAACGGGAGCCAGAGCACTGGCTTAGACCCCAGCTCTCTCTCTGCCTGACTTCTGTGACTTTGGGCTTTTTGAGATTAAGAATCACTAAAGCCCAGCTTTGGGCCAATCTGCAGTCGCTTGGCCTGGCTGCTTTTGGTCCCCTACTTTAGTCTTTAATTGTGTTTCGTAGTGGTCAGGAGGTAGCTGCTCACCTGTGCTGAGCAGAGCAGATGTGGGAGCTTGTTCAGAGCAATCCTGTGCCAATTCGGGGTTCTCTGTTCTAGTGTTCCCCCTGGCCAGAGATCACCTACGTCAATAACTCCCCATCCCCTGGCTTCAACAGTTCCCACAGCAGCTTTTCCATTGGCGAAGGGTGAGTTTGGAGAAGAGCCTGGCTTGCACGAGAGGTCATGAAATCATCCAATGGGTTGGGTGGGAAGGGACCTTAAAGCTCCCCCAGCTCCAGTCCAGCTCCAGGGACCCCTTCCACTATCGCAGCTTGCTCCAAGCCCCTGAGTCCAACCTGGCCTTGAGCAATGCCAGGGATGGGGCAGCCACAGCTTCTCTGGGCACCCTGTGCCAGCACCTCAGCACCCTCCCAGGGCAGAGCTTCTGCCTAAGAGCTCATCTCAGCCTCCCCTCTGGCAGCTTAAAGCCATTCCCCTTGGCCTGGCCCTACAGGCCCTTGTCAAGATGGATGTGTCTGAGCTGACCCCTAGTGAAAGGCAGGGTTGGGGGGTGGAAGCAGCCTGTGGCAGTGAGGGACCAATCCAGTCAAAGCCCTTGAAGCTGTTACTTGCGGCTGCAGCCAAGCTGGGCTCTGGCTCAAGAAGCATTTGCTCACAAGCTCAGCTTCCAGCCCACCTCACTCTGCCTTTCCCCATTGTGTTAATGCTCTTAACATGACACTGCACCACGACAGAGCTGCCACAGCCATGTAGCTGCCGTCGCTGTGTCCCAGTGTTCGTGGTTATGGGATGTGGAGGGTGCTGGCTGGGATCCCACGCCAGAAGGGGGAGAGCAGCTCTAACCTCATGTTCTGCTCTGGCTCTTCCCACCCCAGCAATGGCTCTCCAAACCATCAGCCCGAGCCCCCGCCTCCGATCGCAGATGTAAGTCACACCTCAGAGCTTATGCTTGTGGTAAGGATGGTGCACAGGTCACAACATGGGATTGGGCTGCAGCAGGGGCGGGTTTGGGGGTGGCTGCAGTTTGCTGAGCAAGAGTCTGCTCTGGTTGAAAATCTTCGGGGAGCTGAAACTCTTTGTTTAACTCCTGATTAGAAAGAGGTGATGGAGTGAAAAGTGCCCAGGGCAGTGCTGGGGGCAATGTTCTGCAGCTCACTGTGTGCTTCAACTGCAGAATCATGGAATGGGTTGGGTTGGGAGGGACCTTAAAGCTCCTCCAGTCCCAGCCCCCTGCCACAGGCAGGGACACCTTCCACTGGAGCAGGGTGCTCCAAGCCCGTGTCCAACCTGGCCTTGAACACTGCCAGGGATGGGGCAGCCACAGCTTCTCTGGGCACCCTGTGCCAGCGCCTCAGCACCCTCCCAGGGCAGAGCTTCTGCCTCAGAGCTCATCTCAGGCTCCCCCCTGGCAGGTTAAAGCCATTAGGCTTCAGAAAGTAGAAGATACTTCCTGAGAGTGTTTTGAAGTGCTTGAGAGCCACAAGCTCAGCACCTGGAGTCAGAGTTTGCTGCAGTGATAAACTTGGTGACAGTGATTTTGGCAACAGCAGAGACTTATGCTTTGTTTATTTTTTTCTCATTTCAATGTATTCAGCTGGTTCAGGTCAATGACTAATTCACTCAAAACTGCAAACATGACTGCGAGTTGGAAGAGCAGAGAATGTGTTTTCCTCTCGCTCTCTCTGCATAAAAAATGGATTTGAAAGGCTAAGATCTGCTGGGGCTTAGTATCCTGAAGGATGTGATGACAGAAACAATCTATTCCACTTTTTTACTATAGCTATTAATATCTCTTTTGCATATTAACTTTATTAACTCATTAACATCAGATGCAGAACGTGTGTAGAGCAACATGCTCCTTCCTTTTACATCCAATGTTTTTTGGTTGGTCAATTCAGGTGATGAAATTAATGCTGTTCTCAACACAGTGTTACTGATCTCTTATCTCCATCCAAAAAGAACTTGATAACTCATATAATGAAAAAGATATGCAACATTCAGCATTTTCATTCCTATAAAGATATAACACATATAATCAGATTATGAAATAAAATTGCCTACATGCATGTAAATAGATTAAATAATACTGGGTATCTCCCTGATTAGCCAAAGGTAGTGCACATTCAGTAAAACCCTTAGATTTGAGTAATAGTAGTTAAAATTTGTTGATAATGAGAATAACCTCTCTTTAGGAGAATAAGCAGACATTCTGGGGGAAAAGAAGAAAAAAGGTGGATCAGATAGCACATTTTCCCCTTAGTTTTAGTGAAAATCATATATGAAAGACATCCTGAAGGGTTATTACATTACATTTTGTTTAAATTTTGGGGGAAACAGACTGTAGTTTTCTCAACAAAACAAAAAATCTGTCTTCTTAGGAAAGTTTCAGGTTCCTTTTTTCCCCCTTTTTCTTTTTTACTTCCTTTTTAACCCTTTTCATCCTCTTAAAGTGAGGGTTCAGGCTGGGAGCCCAGGGCTGGGGTGGTCAGTGGTGGGATGCTGGGGGAGTGATGGCACAAATGGAAGAATGAGGCTACAAATCCCAATGTATTCAGAGATAAAGTTTCTACAAGCCCCACCTTTTGATTTTCCTTCTCCTTTCACAGAAACCCTTTTTTCCTTCACTTGACTCACATCTTCCTAAATTGGGATTTAGCAATCACACTCCTTACACTTCTTATTAAAGACAATTTGCCTATGTCGGCTTTCCCAGCAGACCCCTCCTGCTGCCGCTCCCTGTCACTGGCTCTGTTGTTTGAGGCAGCAGCAAATATGGAAACAATAAAATTTGGGATCAATATGGCCATTTCCCCTGGTCCATCTGGGGAGGAGCTGGGGCTCTCCCAGAGCTGCGGCAGGAAAAAGCAATGATGGGCTACCTCAGTGGGTAATACTGTGCCAGTATCAGGTGATGTAAAGGACATGCAGTGTCATCCTTCTTTACTATCCATATCCATAGACATGTGCAAGCATGAGTGTGCTATAAACTGCAGCAATTTACCTCGTGCTTTTCGTTTTGGCTTTTAGCTCCATCTTTATAAAAAATTAACTTTTTGGTGGTCATGTTGTGACAAAGCAGAGATTGGGTGCTCGGAGCTGCTGCTGGGATGATTTAGATTCAACCTGGAATGGGAATGCTTTAAAATTACACTTTCTGATCTCCATAAACTCATAGAATCCCAGCCTGGTTTGGGTTGAAGGGACCTTAAAGCTCCTCCAGCTCCAACCCCTGCCACAGGCAGGGACACCTTCCAC
>WYDI02014485.1:0-10115 GCA_009867235.2 Psittacus erithacus
TACTGTAAGGGTGATGAGGCACTGGAATGGGTTGCCCAGGGAAGTTGTGAATGCTCCATCCCTGGCGGTGTTCAAGGTCAGGTTGGATAGAGCCTTGGGTGGCATGGTTTAGTGTGAGGTGTCCTCACCCATGGCAGGAGGGTTGGAACTAGATGACCTTAAGGTCCTTTCGAACCCTAACTATTCAATGGTTCAATGATTCTATGATTCTATGAAATCACTTTCAACTGAAATGCAATGCAAGCTTCAGCTGTTGTGGATAGATGGCTGTGGGATGAAACAAATTGCTTATCCCAGCCAGGCTGTTGTCCATTTTTATTTTGAAATAGTACAGTAAGAGAAAGCTTAAGGAGAATTTGGGAAAAACAATGAAACATCTTCATGAACAGCTTTCCACAGGTGAAGAGAAACATGGATTATCCCAGAAGCATATGTTCCAAAATGCAATAAAGCTGTTGGGGGAGGCAATGTTGTTTCAAACCAGAGTTGATGGGGTAAGTGTAGAGCAAAAAGGGGTCTGACAGTGAAGACTCTCAGCTTGTATTCAACATGAAGAAGGGGCAGCTAATAGGAGGAGTCAGAGAGAGAGATGACTTTATTAATCATCTTTGAAGCAGTATTGCTTCACATGCTGCTAAGAGAATATGGGCTGTATGACAAGGTGGGTGGCTGTGTAGAAAAGACTGATCTTAGAGATGAAAGAATGTGTCCTTATTGCCTGAATGTTAGAACTGTCAGTGAAGCCTGAGTCAAAGACTGTAGACCTAAAAGACAGAAAGACAGGCAGAAGGACAGCTTTGTGCAACAGAACTGAAAAATTAAGATAGTAAAACTAAAGGAGGAGAAAATGAAATTATCTGATCTCAGAATTTCTGCCACAGATATTTCCCAGTATAGGAGTAGGAATGGAGGAACTAATGTCAAAGGTGAGCAACATATAGAACTGCCAAAAAAAATTCTGTAATAGGAAAGCTAAATAAAAGAGTCAAAGAAGAGGTTTACAGCTCAAAGGGAATTAATAACTCCAACAGTGAAAGAGAGGAGAAAAAAGGAGAGGAAAGGGGAAATGTAAAATTTGAGATCAGGAAACATAGCATGGCAAGGCATGAAGTGGGGCTGAAGTCACAGAGAGAGGGTTGAAATCAACAACAACCAATAAAGTCCTTGGAGAAGACCAAGGCAATAACTCCTTGAGGTGAATAGTGGAGCTTGAAGCTGAACAATGGGATCAGACTGAGAGAAATGGAGCTAAGAGATGCAATGTTTTATTGACTGAATTCATGAAGGGTAGTACTGAAGAAAGTTTTTGATTCCTATCCTAAGGATGACATTTGATTGTTTTTAATCCAAAACTGATATAAGTATAAAACGCATTCACACTCCAGGTGTCTTTATCAGCAACTTAATTTCTCAGTTTGACACTAGTCATACTCATTACTCCCTTTTCTCCTTTTGACCTCTTGCTTTCTTAAAATTTAAGTTTTAGCAGAAGGAGTGAAGATGATATTCAGGCCAATTAGTCAAAAGCACAGAATTCATATCTTCATAGCCTGCTGCAGCAGAGGTGTTGGCACTGATCCTACCACAGTTCTTTTTAATGTTTGCTGGGCAATTCAGTGATCCCACCTAGCTTTGGATCATATTTGAACTTCAGGCATTAGCATTCCCGGAATAAATATTCCTGTACATGGGTGTAAAAATGAAGTTAGGCAAAAACCACCAAAGTTTGGGACTAAAGAGAATGGTATCTAAAGAACTCATCTGCCTGGAGAATATGGCAGTTCTAGAAAGGAGGCAAGTAGATAGATGACACAGATGGCTGAGATCCCATTTGAAGTATTTGATGTGCATGCAATTCTGTCCACGCGCTTGTGATACTCAGTTACTCACCACTGAGGCTATACTACATGTGATCTCAGATTGTTTTGCATGACTCATAATTTTAAAAAGTTGTGAAGTGAGTTTTCGAAAGTTTCTGATTCACATATTTTTATAGGTTTAATTATTTAAACAGAGGAAGAAAAGGATCATTGTTATCGAGCTGCACAATCTAAGAAAGCAGTGCAATGTAATTAAATTTTATGGCTTATAATATAAGTAAATTGCTTGTGCAGAGCAGGAAGATTTTTCCCTTTTATTATTCTGAACATTAAATGTTGGCTGCTGCCCAAGAAAAGATAATAAGCAAGATGGGACAGTGACTTTATCTTATATGTCAAATTCAGGTTTCCTTTGAAGAAAGTAGCTCTAATCTGCACCTCATAACTCCCATAAATACAAGAAGACATATATTTAAGCACTGAGCTGTTTTTTTTCTCTCTGTGTCTAGAGCATGGTATCCTTCTGGTATTTGTCAAAATACTTAAATCAAAACAGTTGTCATTACATATCTGGTACACCTTGCAGCACAGAGGGAGGTGCATTTTTTTTCTGATGTGATAAAGCTGTTACAGAATCTCTTTTTAGTTTAAGTGTATTTAGCCATATGGTGTATCAAATAAAGTTTTCAAAATGTCTTGGGTCTTTATCCAAGTGAACATAAAACAAGATATTCAGTAAACTGACAAATCAGGTGTGTGCATATATATATATATAAAAATATAGAAATAGATCAGCTAAAACAAC
Organism: Psittacus erithacus; assembly: GCA_009867235.2. Classification (NCBI taxonomy): domain Eukaryota; kingdom Metazoa; phylum Chordata; class Aves; order Psittaciformes; family Psittacidae; genus Psittacus; species Psittacus erithacus. The sequence goes on from WYDI02014485.1 coordinate 2,626, forward strand.
AGTAAGTAATTTCTTTCTAAAGAGTACCTCCATGAGTGGAACTTCTGCATCACTCCTGGGAAAAGTAAAGTGGCTATGGTGCTTTAATGCATTTTTAAACCCATCCAAGGTTGTGATTTGCTCTTTGCCACTAACTTCATTTTTATTGTCTCTTACAATTATCCACATCATCTTTCCTAATCAGTTCATAGTCACTTCAACATTGCTTTGTATTTTTATATGATTATAGATATGAAGGTAAGCACCCATTGTTTTATTTCCCCCCTTTTTTTTTTTTTTGTGATTTCATCATCTTCTCTAGGTTTCTTAAACTCAGAGCTGGAGGTATGAAAAAAAGTAGTCCTGATCTGTATTTAGACATATAATATAATGTTGCATACTTCGCAGTACTGGAATTTACATAGTTTAAAAGTATGTATCAGATATGACTGGTGTCTATAATAGTTTTACTTTTCCTTGTAAACTCTTCTAATTACATTATTCTCTAAACAGAATGACATATTCTTTAGTTAGCTTTAAAAATACAGCAAATTCATAAGTGGAAATAGGATTTTCATTTCTCCTAAATTTTTTGACCCTCATCCTCCAACTATTAAATTCTTCCTTACTTCCTTCCACAAGCTGCCTACTCCATGATTAACTATTATGAACAGGAGCAGCATCATAGAAATTTCTGTTCCCACAGAGTTGGAACTTTATGCTGAAAATTAATCAGTCTAGTTACAGAAAAATCCTCAGAAGAGACCTCTGCAGAAATGGAAGAGGCTCTGAGCTTCATAGTAGCTGGTCATTATGTCTGGTCATAATGTCATGGTTTAAGCCCAGTCAGCAAATCAGCCATGCAGTCATTACCTCACTCCCACCCCCTTTCCTCCCTCCACTCCTGGAGGGATGGGGAGGAGAATCGAAAGAATGTAGTTCCCACAGGTTGAGGTAAGAACAGCCCAGTAACTAAGGTATAACACAAACCACTGCTGCTACCACCAATAATAATAATGATAAGGGAAATAACAAGGGAAGAGAATACAACCACTCACCACCTGCTGACTGATACCCAGGCCGACCCGAGCAGTGATCAGACCCTTCCAGGTAACTGCCTCCAGTTTACATCCTGGGCATGAAGTGCTGTGGTATGGAATACCTCTTTGGCTAGTTTGGGTCAGGTGTCCTGTCTGCTTCTTCCCGGCTTCCCCTCCTCCCTGGCAGAGCATGAGTCTCAGAAAGTCCTTGGTCAGACCAAACATTACTGAGCAGCAACTGAAAACACCGGTGTTATCAGCGCAGTTCCCAGGCTGAAAGTCAAAAACACAGCACTGCACCAGCTACTAAGAAGGAGAAAAATGACTGCTACTGCTGAACCCAGGACACTCTGGTTGCCTGAAGTACAAAAAGTTTGGACTGATTTATGTCCTGGCATGGGTAGCTCATCTTTTTCACTGAATGCTGTAAAGCAAATTTCCTGCGAAGTCTTAATATCAGTCACTTGAATTAGACTGTTCAAAAATTATCTGCTTTTGCAGTACCAAAACATGTAATGCTAAAAAAGCTGACCTAGTTTACTGAAGTAGAAAAATAAACCCCCTTTCATTCTGAGATCACAGCTGAACATGCGCCTGTTTGTGAAACTGAAACTATGTACTTGTTCCTGCGTAGAACTCGATTCTCATTCTCAAATACAGCTTTCACTGTTAGTTAAAACAATAGTTATGAAGTTTATCTATCTGTTAATTTTTCAAGGCAGAAGGCCCTTGTAGGGGAATGCAGATAATTATTGGCAGAAGAAAGGGAAAAATTTCCAAACAAAGAAAACAATGCCCCAGGTTTTATCATGCTATCCTGTCAAAATCTGTTATGCTACAAAGATCCTCAGATGCTTGTGATATTCCTGAGTGTTTATACATAGGCAGATTACTCCCGAGTGTCTTCTGAAGATGACAGTGACAACACGAAATGAACCGATGCTTTCCAGCATTTGTTTTAGCCTCAATCAATGTTAAAAATTCCATCCTTTGAGTCCAATGAATCAAAACTGAATGCAAATAATTATTGTATTGAAATCCCAAAGGCTTTACAACCCTTAAAGCAGGTCAGCATCATTCAATTAAAGAGGGATGAAACTCAGAGAGCTGAATTGTTAATTGGCCCAAATATCATTCAGTTAATTAATTGTTTTTAAATTTTCTGTAAGCTCATGTCTGAGTGATATTGTTGCTACGGACTCTGTTAAGAAAGGGAGAATCTTTGCCATACCAACAAAGGCAAATAGTCTAGGCAAAAAGGCTGATTCACTTTTCCAGCATAGAAATGAACATAGCCTTGATTCTCTTTTTGTCTGTGTCTTCATAACTCTTTATATGACCTCTTCTTTGTAAATCTTTTTAATGCAGTAGGAAAATGAATGGCAGATAAACTTTCCCATGCCAAGGATGAACTAAATGCTTGGGGAACCTCTTACAGTTCCTTATACCCTAGTAATACATACAAAGGCCATATATTGGTATGAATAACTGAAGAAGATTCTCCAGCTTTGCTCTTTAAAAGACTGCTGCAACAGCTTAGTGTCTTGGGGTGATCATTTGCTTTTGAAGAAGGGGAAATGGTGAGATTACAAATTTGTCAAGGGAGATACAGAAGGACCTGCTTTTAATGAACAGCAAAGTGCACCTCATCAAGAGGAAGCGTAAGCAAGGGACAAAACTTGAGAAAAGTGGTGCATTTTGTGCTGTTTTCTGCACAGTGTTTTTAAAAATACACAAAAACAGTCACTCAGCTACCAGTGATAACTATCTACTGGTATTATTACTTTTTTTCCGTGCCAGGCACACTGTACAAGCCCATTTGCTGAGAATATAACCATCAGTCTAAGAACAATAGGAAGTGTGTTATAAAAAAGATCTTTTTTTTAAAGTGATTAATGGGATAAGTTTTAGTTTCTGAAATGTAAGGCCTCCCCACCCCCTTTAAAAAAATCTCCCCCTTCTTAACTGGATACAGTTGTTAGCATGTGTAAATATTGTTTTTAACCACTGGTTCTCCTTGACTTAAGGATGTAGTGTGATCAAAACTTGGCACTTTCTCATTGTATTCGTAATTTGCAGCTGTCCCAGCTGTGGACATCTGGACACCTCTCATTATTTTTACAGGATTTTTATGTATGAAACAAAACATATATATGAAAGTAGTATTGGTATAAACAAACAAACCCATCAAACTAGTAGAATATTCCTAAGCCTGTGGTTTCAAGTCAAATTTTTCTCACATGAAAATTGGTTGTGAATCTCTTACTTTGCTTGTGGGTAGAGCTAACCCATCACCAAACACTTTTGAAAATGCCATCTCTGTTGCCTTGAAATCTCATCGTATTATTGAAAGGCAGAAGTAATTGCTACAGTATAAAAGAAAGTTAAAACCAAGCTGTAAGAGAATATGGAGTTGTAATAATGTGAAACACATTCAAAACATTGTTCAGAAGAAAAAGTGGAACTACTCTGATTCAAGGATGTAAGTTCTTGTTTTTTGAATGAATCTTTGATTATGCCTGGAAAATTAATAGCAATTAAAAAGACAAAACAAAAACCAAAATCCGCTAAAGTCAACCTGTAAGTAATTAAAAGTTTTGTACATGGATTGATTTTTTAAAACAATGCTATTTTGGACTTTGGATCTCCCTGCTTGTGACAAGCATTCTGCCAGAGTAATGAAACACTTTGAAATGCAATTAAAATCAATGTCTTTCTTTGACACAAACCCATTATATACATTGCTTTTGGTTTTTCTTAAAAACACAGCACATTCTGAAGAGCCTCAAACCAGCATCTGCAGACAATGAACAGTGTTTGAAATGTTCTGAAGGCAATAGCAGAATGGCTGGTTTCCCTCCTCCAGGAGATGGTTAATCAGTGTGGCAGACTTTATATTTTTTCACATTTTATTTTATTTCAATTGTTTTATCATGTCTTGCAGCTTACTTTATAGCTGCTTAATGTATTTTACAATCCAGTTCACAAGCTTTCTATCTAACTGTTCTGTGTAAGTTGTTATTCGATATAAATAATGGTGTCTTACTTATTCTAAGAGAACAAGGTTCTATTATGTAGATATTTTATATTGAATGTGCTCTAACTTGTCTGGGCAAAGGAGCTATTTTTATGTATGGCCAGCTGTTATGCAGAGTGGTCATTATTTGAATTTGCAATAAAATGCACTTTTTAAATTTTATGGAAACATGCATGTTGTTGAATATATATTTTTATATCAGGCCAAAACATGAAGAGAATACAATGAAGAATGCAAGACTGGATAGATTCAAGTTAAACAGCGTTTGCTAAAGTAAGAATCATGTCCCACCTGCCTCCCATACCATGTGGCTACCTCTAATCCACATGACAAACATCTAGGTGGCAACAAACGGCAGTTGCATATCCGAAGAAAATGCTTACATTCCTTAGCTTTAGCATTTCAGTCAGGCATCCTGTCACCTCATCAATGTCTTTTACAAAACTGTCACCATAGCAGTCTGCTTGAATGTTAGTCTTCCAACCATTTGGGGTCAAGTGTGTGTCCTTTATGCAACTCTGTGTATCATTCCTTCACACTTCATGTTCCTATTCTGTTAGCTCTTGTGATGGACTCTTGACATTTTTGATTTGCCATGTAATCTGAAAAGTTATTTTTCCCATGTTTCCTAGGGGATGCTGAGATCTTCCTACTTTCCTGCAAATCATTGCTTTTAATGTTTGAAGTACAGCCCCTGAAAGAGGCTAAATTCCAGAGGTCCCTCAGCCCTTGTCTTTGAAGGTCAATATTGTACATATCAAAGGGAGGAGGAAGAAAACCCTGGGGGCAAATACAAGCTCACCTTCTGCAAGAAGAGTTTCTTCTTGTCCCATCTAATGTGTAAGCAGAAAGATGAAATCTATATCCCAGGTTTTTTGTTATTTTTTTTAATTGTTCTTTATTGCAATCTTTATAGCCAGAGATTGGGTCTAGTTATAGTATATCTAGACTATGAGCAATTTTAATCCCTTGACCTCCTTTCTGGTTTGATATCTTATTTTGTTCTTTTAGAGATTTTATTATAGACCATAATCATTTGTGCACCTGAGTATTTTAAGTGTTTTACTACACTGGTTCCCAAAGAAGAGCTGAATATCTAAGATACTATGAAATAGTATTTACAATAGGACAAAGTTCTTTTATTTATTGATATTAATCAGAAAGTGAGATCTAACAAAAGAATCCACACATGACCACTATAACAAACAGCCAATGAAAGAATTCTGCCCTGACAATGAATGCTGCTCTTTACCCAGATTTAGTCTGAAAATGCAAAGGCTTATTATCATTAAAGCACTGAAATCTGTCAATCTCTTAAAAAGGGCTTCTTCCTTGTCTTTCTCCTAAGCCTCTCTACTTATGTTTATGGACAGATTTGTTAAGGTTTATCAGAGACTTGTTTGTTGGCTGGGGTATTTTTTAGCTTTTTTTTTAAGCAGGAGCTATTGCACTCGCTGAGATTAAAAATTAAAGAGGACTTTTGACCATTTACACAAAAAAGGAGAGCACAGTTGAATATATTGGATCATTGCATAAATCTAAGTGTTTCAATGACAATAAAGAAGTAAAAATTTCTTATATTTACAGGATATCTGATACTTGGTGAGATAAAGAAAAAACTAGAAAAAAGGAGACAAGGAAAACTAGATCGGGTTATTGTTGCTTGTGACAAGGTGTCCTACTAAGCAGCATCTTAAGTAGTTGGAAGAATATCTACTAGTGATTGCAGACAGTTCAGACATTTCTTCAGAGAACAAGTCAAACAGAAGCTCCTTTCAGCAAACAACAGAGTTGTTGCTAGGTCAGGTACTGGATTATGCAATGAAAGAAACAAAGCAGCAACTGAAGCTGCTATCACTGAATAAAATTAAGAAGCAAATGCACCAGCTCAAAGGACCATATTGAAAAGATAGAAACCAGAAGGGCAAAAAGCAGACCTTCTCCCTTCCTCTGCAAGGAAAGAAACTGAAAATTGAGTGAAAATGATTGAATCACAAACATAGCAAATAAAATAAAGGAAAGAAAAATGGAAGGTAGCAAGGAAGAGGTCTCTGAAACAAGAGGCAATACAGCAGAGGTTTATCATGTGCTGACAGTCACATCTTTGGACGATGATAGCTGGAATCAGTTTTAGTACATCTGAACATCTCCCTTTATGTGATGTTCCATAGCTGCTCTTCAGAATGGTAAGAAATGATACAGTCTGAGAAACTTCTCCTTGTTTACTTCTTAACAGCTCTTTTCTTACTCAAACTCCTTCTGGGAATTGACAGCCATTTCTGGCAGCAATTCAGCCTTTCTACTGCTGTGTACAACACAGGTAATGTACTTGTGCTCTGGGCTGTTACACAAGCTAATGAAGTTGTAGTGAGTGGCTGCTGTTTTGTGTGTGAATATTTCATAGACTCATAGAATAGTTAGGGTTGGAAAGGACCTTAAGGTCATCAAGTTTCAATCCCCCTGCCATGGATACGGACACCTCACACTAAACCATGCCACCCAAGGCTCTATCCAACCTGGCCTTGAACACCGCCAGGGATGGAGCATTCACAACTTCCCTGGGCAACCCATTCCAGTGCCTCACCACCCTCACAATAAAGAACTTCCTCCTTATATCCAATTTAAACTTCCCCTGTTTGAGTTTGAACCCGTTACCCCTTGTCCTGTCACTACAGTCCCTACTGAAGAGTCCCTCCCCAGCATCCTTATCAGCCCTCTTCCGATACTGGAAGGCTGCTATGAGGTCTCCACGCAGCCTTCTCTTCTCCAGGCTGAACAGCCCCAACTTTCTCAAGCTATCTTCATACGAGAGGTGCTCCAGTCCCCTGATCATCTGGACTTGTTCCAACAGTTCCATGTCCTTTTTATGCTGAGAACACCAGAACTGCATAAAACACCAGCTTCCTAGGTAATTATTTAATCCTGCTGATTTTTAAAAATGGAAATCAGTGATTTCTAATGGAAAATCTTTTCTGCTAATCCAATCAACTAAATTAAGGCACCCATTTAATCTAAAACTGCTTTTACAGAGTATTACTTTTTTGCCACCAGGCTTATTTAAGTTTGCCATAGGCAAGAATCTTAAAGCTTGTGTTCTCAGCAAAATATATGCAAAAATGTTAGAGTGCTTTTGTAATCTTTAATGCTTCTCTACTAAAATATCAAATTTAGTGGAGCGAGGGAGTGAGGACAGGAAAGAAAAAGAGAGGAAGATGCCTGGATTCAGCAGTAACAGTCATTTTTTCTCCTTCTTAGTAGCTGGTGCAGCGCTGTTTTTGACTTTCAGCCTGGGAGCAGCGCTGATAACACCGATGTTTTTGGCTGTTGCTTAGTAATGTTTGGTCTGACCAAGGACTGAGTCTTACACTCGGCCAGGGAGGAGGGAAAGCTGGGAGGAAGCAGAGACAGGACACCTGACCCAAACTGACCAAAGG
>WYDI02014486.1:0-34628 GCA_009867235.2 Psittacus erithacus
ACTGTTCTTATCTCAACCTGTGGGAGTTGCATTTTTTCAATTCTCCTCCCCATTCCTCCGGGGGGGGGAGGGGGGGGGGGAAGGACAGGTTGTGGGGGGAAAACGAGCAGGCTATACGCTTTTCTAATTTACGACTAAGCTTAAACCACAACAATTACTTTTTCCACCTTTCTCATGCATCAATCACAACTGTATTAAGGAAAAACAAATGCACTTAATGTAATGACCAAGAATCTCTTCCTGTGATGGTTCACCCTTCTTTACCCAAATTCTCTAGTATTAGTGTTACACAGGTGACAGTGACCTCCTACAAAAGCAGTTTTTTTTATTCAGTGAGTAGGCACAGACCAAGCAGGACAGATAATAGTGATATTGCAGCACAAAAATGTTTAAAGAAGGGCAAATGAAAATACTTTCTATGGGATACAAAAGCAGAACAGAATAAATTTTGGCAGTATGCAGAGTAGAGTAGGATGGAGAAGTTATGAGAAGAGGGGTAAACCACGTAAAGACATATGCTGTGTACTAAAATATACTGTATTGAACTGCTGAATTTCCAACTTGTGCTAACTCATCAAATGGGTCTCAAGAATGCTGAGTCTGTCAAAACCAGAACATTACATATATTTACGTTTCCTGAATATAGTTGATTGCTGTAATCAATGCATGGGGGAAAAGAAAAAAGAAAAGAGGTGGAAGCAGTAATTTTTAAGTTATACAGATGCTATTAACATCTGCAATACTCAAAGACATTATAATTGTAGCTCTCTATGAAGATCCTTATCTAGTGACATTTAAATGTTATATATCCTGATTAAAATACTGTAATTTAAGAAGCCAATTCAACATTATTTCGAAAGCTGATCACTTGGCACTTGCTAGAATATTCTAACACTGATTTCACAGTCCTTACCACCACAAACATCTACACTCCCAAGAGAAATACCCCCCATACTCTACTGTTTACATACTGAAAGCACAAGAAAAAGTGTACCTCTGGCGGTTTTAAATGTGACCCGGATGCTTGCTTATATTAAATGACTGAAATCTTACATCTGAACACAATACCCACTTGTACACTGAGATATAAAAAACCTAAAAGTATCTAACCACACACATATGCAGAAGAAACAGTAAGAAGAAAAAGAATACTGCCATTTAAATTTGATGCAATAAAAAAAAAAATAGAAAAAGCATGGGTCTTCATCTTTCATTTCCTTCAAAACTAAGAGAATTCATTTAATAAGCAGTAAACTTTTTCTGAAAATAAAGAATAATTTCAGAGTTGATAGCTTTTCTTAAAATTTATTACTCAAATCTATTCTCTAGTGATCATAAATTTACTGTTCAAAGTACATACCACAGTCTGAAGGCATTGGTGCTGCAGCCACAGAAAAAGTAACAGATGTCTCAGAGTTTAAGAACCTTTCTCTTTCAATGAGGGAATCTCCTTCTGAGGAAGGTTCTGGGAGATCCTCTATAGTCATCTTCTAAAACCCACTTTAGGAGAAAATAATATATAACCTCATTAGAAATACTGTGGATTAGTTCTATCGTAGTATGATATAATATGCAATGAGACTAAAATCTTTTCTTTTTGCAAACACAAACTATTACTACCATTTACATTCTTTCAAGCTAATACAATGAATTAGTAAAAGCTAGTAGAGCATGGTGTCAAGGATAGTCAACCTCTAGTCTGGACTTCATCACTAAACTTGCATGTTATTAATGGAAAACATGGTATTTCCCCTCAGTTTTCCACCTGAACATTAATAAAAACAGAAATGCTGTAATGAGCAACCACAGGGTGATGGTGAATGGATTAGTGTATTTTGCAGCAATATGAAAATGTGAAGCATCAAGTACCTGTCTTCATAATCTGCATGCATATTCCTTTCCTTCACCATGAGCAAGAACATGCTACCAGCTACTGCTCTCTCCTCTTTTCAGATTCTCAGCTCTTTCATCTTCCCACGCAAAGCTGCAGACAATTCATCACCAAGTGACTCACTCCTGGATTCATGACTCCATATCAGCTCCTTTCCCAGCTTCTCCCTTGTTTTTGAAACAGCATACTTACCACAGTGTTGTAAACCTCCACCCCAGTGTTGTTTCCAGTCAACTTTTCCGGCCTGAGAGCAGCCTAGGAGAAAAAAGATAGATTAAATGGCCATACAGAGCTATAGTGACATTTTCTAAACAACCAGGCCAAGTTGTACTCTAGTTACAGTTCACAGGCTAAGGGACAGCTGCTACCACTTGTAAGACATCTAGATAGGAAATTCAGTAACAAAACACATTACTCTTAATACAAACAAGCACTACTGCACTATTGGAGACTACATCTCACAACTGAAAACCTGCATCTTAAGTTCTGCATCTTAAATTTTTATCATTAAATACTCAGGGTAAAAGCAGTGCTTCTGCTAAACAACCCAGATTTGTATTCTGCAGACTGCTATACAGTGCTCTTTACTCACGAATTTGTTTAGCCGCTTTGCTTGGCAGAAAGAATTCATGGAGCTTTAAGGCATATTTGGGGTTTTTTTACATTTAACCTTATACATGAGTAAATAGAAGAAATAAAATGCAGTCTCCTTTTGAGAGTCAATTTGGTTTTTGTTTCTTACACACAAGCAGCTATGTGAATTGATTCATTCTAACATTTCCCCAGACAGTGCTGCGTTATTTGGGAACCTCACATAACCTACATTGTAATGTAAAGGCATTTTAACAGTGGATTACAGATGATAATCTTGAAGTAAATAAATTAGAACATCCTCTGCTTGCACACCATGCACAGCTCACCCTGTCCTTAACTTGGAAAAGAGGTCCACATGAAAAACAGGTGGCTTTCTCCAACTAACTTATTTCTTCAGTCTTATGCAGCTGTACAAATGCATTTGCTGGCACAAAGGGAAGATCAAGGAGGAGGCCGCTGGGAAGGGCAGGACTATTTCTTCCCACGGCATGATCAAATTGCGTTGGCTTAAGCATTCTTAGAATCAACAAGGCCAAAATATCACTAAGTTATTTCAATTATTATTTTCATCCAGTAAGAAAAAGTTAGAGAGTTTACATTCTGGATGGCTTTACAGTCGTGATAAACATGACAGCAACAGCTTTCTTGTAAGAGGGACCAGAAAGCCTCTTAGGCTGCAAGTCACTAAATCTCTTTGGTAGGGAACAGTGAAATAAATTGGCTAGCATCTGATATTTGTTCAGAGGCTATGGCAAACCAAAACAAAGCTTTGTAAAACACAAGAATCCGCAACAGTTTTTCACAGGTAGCACATCAGACACTCTCACCAAATGCACAAAGGAACAACTAATGTGCATGACTACAAAAAAAAGGGCAGCTGAAACTTAAGTTAGAAGAAGAGATGAAAGGAATTACAAGCTTTTTGCACAGCACTGCTGGTGCAACACTGAGGAAACGAAAGAAAGACAATGAAAAGTAGCCAGACCTGATTGAGCAGATGGCAACAGGGAGAGGTGAGACGTGTGAAGTATGATGACAAATGTTGCCAGAACCAGAAATCAAAGACTTTTGAAAGTTAATACAAAAAAAGACAGCTTACTGCACACTGAAAAGCAGACTGAGCAGAACAGAATCTGTGTGATGCAAGTATCCAGGGCATCTTTTACTAAGGAGACAGGCAGAGGAATACAATCTGTCACATGAGTGAAAAGAGTTCAGCACAGACACCACCAAAGCAAAGCAGGGAGGGAAACCCCTGTTGTTGGGTAGGTGACACACAAGTGCTACAGTGCATGAGCCTCATATCTATGAATGCATGGCTTCACGTATCTATACCAGTGCCAACACCCCCAGACCTGTGTGCACATCCTTACACCATGGGATTTTAACCTCGATGTAGGAATATATTACCATGTCATGATACAGTACTGAACTATGCAATCAAGACAACATGTTCTGCACCCATGACTACTTCCAGAAGCTGCTAGCTCGGGTGTAAGAACATCACAGCCCATTAATGTCAAACACATACACCTGGAAAGCAAAAGGTTGAAAACTTTCAGAGAAGGGGAAAAGGCAAACAGATGTTATCCTAATAGTGACTTCTGCTCTGTGCAAACACATAACTGCCTAACGTATTAAAAATATCCAAGACATACAGTCTTAGGTGGGAAGCCCTAGAGAAGTCAAATCAAACGTCTTCCAGAAAAGCAATGATTTCTCTGCATTAGTAAGATGAGTTTAGACAGAAAGAAACAGACAAATTCAATGAACGAAAGGACAGAATTTGCCTGTTGACAGCATTGCCAAACTACCAAGAAGCACAGTTTAGTACAGCAGAGAGCATGAGAATTACGATTTGCCAGCCATACGTTCCTCTAACTGAATTAAACCTGAAAATGGAAAACAGAAATAACACTGGAAAAAATAAAACTTGGAAGCGCACTCAGATGCACATCCACCTACTCTGACAAGGCTGAAGAGCACCTACAGGTTTCCTGATATTCACACATTACAGAGAAGTGCACAGAACCTCTGCATAAAAAAGGTGTACAATACAAGACCCAGCTTTTTCATGTACTCCAGATTTCTTAATTTGCAACTTGTGTTAAAGCACACAAAGTTTTCTTTCAAGTTGCACAGAAAACCTGGCAAATGCTAAAGCACTTCAAGAGTAATAGGGCTTCGACAGCACAACTTGGTACAAACGTGATGCTATTTTTGACAAAAACCACGTGTAACGGACTACTTATCATGTACTTTTTTGTGCTCATTAAGCAAAACTGAATTCAGAGAACAAGTCCTGCACACACACAGTCTCCTCGCTCCGTAGGACGTACAGCGCGAGTGGCAGACATGCTCTGAGTGCACAGGTACACTAAGACTGGTTTTTCCACTGGTGTGCGGGGCCCTCTCGCAACACGGCGCTTTGTTTTGTTCAGCTGGAAGTTTAAGCAAGCCCGGGTTTCAGAGCTGCCCCGGCTGGCTCTGGTCGCCCAAAGCCTCCCGCACTACCTCCACCGGCAGATACCGCTCGGAAGCGACCACGGGGTGATATCACACTGAAACCCCGGAGCCGGCGGGGCTCGGACGCCGCCTCAGCGGCATGAGGTGAGGGGGAAAAAGAGATGCGCTAAGGCCTCACTGAGCCGCGGCCTTCCCGCTACCCTGCTCCCCACACGGCGCTCCCGCCCTGCGCCTCGCAGTCCCGGCCCGCCGGGCGGCCCCACGAGATGCCGTGCGTGTGCTCGCAGCTGACAGGCGATGGCTGCTGCGGGAGCCAGAGCTAGCTGCGGCGGCTCCCGCGCCAACACCCCGCGCAGAGGGATGAAGGACAAGCAGTAAGGAGCCTCCGGTGCCCACCCCGCTCCCCGCAGGAGGTGCGGGGACACGGCCGCTACCCTGTCCCCCCTCAAGCCGTACCTGGTCTCCGCGGCCAGAGGACCGGCCCCACTGGGGCCTCCAGTGCCGGCCCGCAGCAGATGCAGCGCGAGAGACCGCAGCCTGCGCCCGCCCAGCCCCTCCCCGCCCACCGGCCTATCGGCGGCCAGTACCGTCCTGATCGCCCCGCCCACCGACCTATCGGCGGCCAGCACCGCTCTCCTCGCCCCGCCCACCCTGCTCCCCTACAGGGCCCCGGCCCCCGTCCCAGGGAAGGCGTATCGGAGAGCAACCGCCCCCATTAGCGGTCGGAGGAAGCTGCTTCGCCCAAGGTGACCGCAGCCCGCGTTCGCCTGGGTGAGGATGAGCCTGGAAAGCGGCCAAAGCGATGCAGAGGGCAGATCTGTGGCCTAATCCTGGCGCTGCCCACGGTCACACAGCACCGGGGCTGGGAAATAAAGCCAGGGGAAAACGAAAGGCAGGGAAGAGCTGCAGGTCAGGCTGCCTCGGTCTGCGAGGGAACAGGGAAATAATCCCGGTGCTCCAAGATGCTAGCACGCCCGAAGGAAAATAGGGGTGGGAGGTACGGCGGAAAGAGATGGGGAAGCAGGGGGGCTACAGGGAAGAATCCTCCTTCCCTGAGGATTCCAGGTGCTGGGTATTCCAGAATGCTTCCTGCCATAAAATGCCCATGCACTAACAGCTGCATAAAGAGACTTACGCTTAAGATCACGCATAGTCACTGGTAGAGCTAAGCACGGAGCTCAGAAATCTGGACTTCCCAGTTATTTTGGTAACCATCTGGAGGAACAGAAGTAGCCACTCCCAAGAATTTTTTCCAGGGGTGTTTGTTCAGCATCGTAAGCTTAATAAGGATCTAAATGCAAAGATTGGTAATCTTAAAGCCGTGCAGTGATAAATCCATTTTCATACCAGGCTACTCAAGGGGAATTTGTCCTGGATAAAACCTTAGACAAGTCCTGCTATGTTTTTATGTGCAATATGGATCGCTATTAAATAAATATGACTGGTGCTTATAATCACGTATTTGTTATTGCTTTTCTTGTGATAATATTAATTGCAGGGTGAGGAGGGAGGAGGCAGGGCAAATAATGGGAATGACAAGTGGAAATTACCTCAAGCGAAGTACTGAGAAAGTCAAGATCTGCAAGTGCTCTCAGGTCCCAGAGACTTGAAAACTGAAAGAAGTGGAACACGGAGTTGCAGTTGTAACAGTAAACATGATACCAGATGGCTAGGGAAAAGCTAAGAGAATTCTTCCATTTCCTAGAAATGTTCCATGATTCAGAAAAGCCAAATGAAAACTGTTCTCCAGGAAAATGCAGGCCTGCCATTTTCACCTCAAGGGTACTTAAGAAAAAAACAGTCTAAAGTATAACCAAGACATGGATATAAGCAAGATAAAATGTGAGCTTAGTATTGGCAGCTGATGTCTGCCTTTTTTGAGATGCTCTATGTGCTGGGCAATGGAAATGTTTCATGGCTGATACTGAATAAAGGGCTTCAATGAAATGCCTGAAATGGCAATTATTACTGGCTCTGGAAAAGACTAGGGTATAGGAGAACTTCAATGCAGGTAAAGTACAAGCACAAGGGGGAAACAGCATTGAGCTGAATGGGATGTACTGGGCTGAGGGGGGTTACCGATGATATTGTGGGATATTATTGTCAGAACTAATCTTTTCCTTTAAAGATTTTGGAAAAAAAAAATAGGGAAAGAATTACTGCTAAAAAATGAATGACCTGATAGATTGATATAAGAAATCATCACATGGAAGTGACTGAGGAAGAGAAAGATGTGATTGTAGTCAACAGCTCCACAATAAGCATCATTACCAATACAATGCAATGGCAAGAAAAAGCAAACACTTAATCTTAGGACGTATAACTGGAGAGCAAGAGGCAGCTAATCTAGCATGTGTAGAGATGACTTGCTAGTTAAAGAAAACAACAGTCTATTTTAGGAGGTTACCAGAGCATGGCTTGTTTAATTCAGCAGAATGAAAGCTGAGCTAGTTGCCATCTGCCATGGAAAATGGTGTGTGAATTCAAGGAAAATGTTGCATGTGAGGATAAAACTGTGTGTGATACTTTTATGCTAGAAAAATTAAGGTAAGCACCTAAAAAGGCATCTCAGGTTCTAGAAGATCCTTCTGGTTGGAGCAGTAAAGACAAAACACCACACATCGTAGCTCAGAGTGAACCCCGTGACTTGGTGCTACAACTGCAAAGAAGACTGGACACCATTGCCTGACTTCCAGTCAGGACAGGTTTAAAAGTCTCCTGCAATGGAGACCTTTAAAAAGAGCTTTAAAGCTCACACTGTACTTTTCACAATATCTTTTTCAGCCACTCCTGTGTGGGAAGCCTGTTAGTGAAGCAATAAAGGTCTTTGGCCTACACCCCGCCAGAGTCCGTGTTGTCGATCTCCACACTCCTGTGTGCCAAGATATGAGTCTAAATAAAAGTCTGCTCAGCCTATCCTGTCTGACTCATTCGGTGCTGCCATCGGCAGCAAAGTTGATGAACACCTGCAGAGCTCAAAACAATGGGCTGCAGCAGCTCTGACCATCTTGGCAGGAAGATGGGGAAACAGTGCTTATGAGCAACAAGCCTGCTTCAACTAAAGTATTATTTCACTTCTTGTTTTCCCTTTGAGCAGAAATAGGGCATTACTGACCAGTTCCTTTCCACAGATTTACGTGTCAGAGGAAAGGGATCATTTGAATAGCTTTGCAGCTTCAAGTAGAGCCACAGGAGCGAGAACTAGGGCAGCAGAGGGGTTCGGGAAGTGAGCCTGCTTATGTACCACTTTCAGTGCAGCCTTGGACCAGCAAGCATGTTCAAAAGAAGATGGATGCACTGAGAGCTATCCTCAGAGCTGGGTGTGCAACACGAAAGATGCATATCCACGCACAGTCAGGACTCTCTCCTATTTTCTCTCCTACAAAAAAGACTGGTCATTGTCAGACTTTCCAGCCCTGCCCCTTACTTCCTGAGGAACATGCCACCCTTCCTTCCCTCCAAGCATCAGTCAGCACCCCACTGACTTTAAATTTTCCTTTCCAGTTTCTGCTAGGTGTGCCAACTGCCAGCTCCTCAGATCACATCCTCTGCTTCTGGATCCACAGCCTTGAGGAATGCTATATTTATCTCAATTTGCAGGGAAACAGAGACACTTTAGGTGAGAGAGCTCACTGAGAACTGGAAGAGGCATGAGGCTGAATAGCTGCATCCCATTCTGTAGTGCTTTGGGATATTTTCCAGGAAGACATATCACTGGCCTTCACTCCTGGATCCCAAATCAGCACTACCACCCTGGAAACGACAGAGGCCACTGCTGCCTGCTAAATTGCCAGTCTCTCACCTGACAGTAACTTAGTTTCCTTGAAATTGCTCCACAACTCCAAACCTGCTTTCACTTCTGGGAGCTGCCATAACCACTATTTAGGCTAATGGGACTGTCCCCTTTCAATTTTCTAGATTTACATAACTCTGGAAATCTATACTTAAGGCTTTATGCTGTTTCACACAGTTCTTGGTCCTAACTCTTACCCTCTTGTAGTCACTGTCTTGACCATTGAAACCAACAGTGAATGGATTAGTTGCAACAGACAGCAAGCTTTTAAATACCCATGAATATCTTAACAAAGAGAAATTGTGACTAAGTGCCCAGAATACATATTCCAAAAATTATAGGCATATGTAAATATAGCTTACAAAACTCCTGCTGACCTCAAGTGGTCATATAATTTTTCTCAACTCCTTTGGGCCATCCGAGTGTACCAACAGCCCTGTGCAGGCAAACACCCCCCAAACTTGATTTCCTACTTATATTTCTTCCTAATTCCCTTACGTATTCTTTAAGTATTCTTGCTGGAGAAGGAAATCAGTTTCCTACCTGTTTACAACTGTTTTCTCTTGTCCTGCTGCTGTTTAAAAAGGCTTGGTTTTTGCAAAACAGGTTTTGAAAGCATTAAGTTCATATTTACCGCCTCATGCAATTTAATTACCGTCTGAAGCAATTTAATTACATTTAAAAAGAGATGGCAGGAGTTGAGCTTCACACAAGCACTTCTGAAAAGTTAATCCCTGACCCAGAATCAAGATGAATTTTGTCTTCCACTTGCACCATCACCACTAATAAAGGCTCTATACAGACTCACTGGTTTCATGTATTCTTTTGCAACTATATTTCCTTCAAGCTATGATATTCCTATTCTTTACCACTGTCACCAGGTAATTACAGAAAGGAGAGAATCTACTCCCACCTCTTAGAACAATGCCAGCTCTTCAGGAGAAACTGAAATAAAAAGCAGCAACTTCTTATTTAGATAGTGACATCTAGACCAATGACATGAACAGCTCCCTGGTTATGTTCAATTTGCTGATATAAAAAGAAGAAAAAGCAGGTTTCTTTCAGAGTAAAATAGCTTTAAGTTGTTGTTATCACTCAAGCTCTCTGTAGTACCTCAGTGTGCAGAAATTCATTTTCCCTGTAAGGCATCTACGAATACAAACCTGAAATTTTAAAGACCCTGGTATGAGCACTTACGTACATTCCCCTTTTAAAGCCTGTCAAAAGCAGTCCCTCCTTCTCAATTTTCCTTGTTTCCACAATTTTTAAGCTTTTGTCACCAGTTTCACACTGACATTTCATACAGTTTTTAACATCACATTACTCCACAGAGCCCTAAAATCCATCCCGTGGTTACGGCACTGTTAACACCTTTGGGGTCTGAGTAGCACACAACTCCACCCAGATCAGGCCTTATTCTTGCCTTTCCCAGAGCACTTCTATTGCCAGTTTCAGACTAGTCTTTGGTTTTCATCAATTGTGCCTGATAGGGTTTGAACATCTAAGTTCTTCCCTTGAGGAGTGCTACATGACCAGGCAGCTCCCTCAAAATGAGAATACTGCCAATTCTAACAGCAGAATCATAGAATCATATAATAGGTAGGGTTGGAAAGGACCTTAAGATCATCTGGTTCCAGCCCCCCTGCCATGGGCAGGGACACCTCACATTAAACCATGTCAACCCAACCTGGCCTTGAACAGCAACAGTGATGGAGCATTCACAGCTTCCCTAGGCAACCCATTCCAGTGCCTCACCACCCGTACAGTAAAGGATTTCTTCCTTATATCCGATCTAAACTTCCCCTGTTTAAGTTTTAACCTGTCACCCCTTGTCCCATCACTTCAGTCCCTAATGAAGAGTCCATCCCCAGCATCCTTACAGTCCCCCTTCAGATACTGGGAGGCTGCTATGAGGGTTCCACTCAGCTTCTCTTCTCCAGGCTGAACAGCCCCAACTTTCTCAGGCTGTCTTCATACAGGAGGTGCTCCACTCCCCTGATCATCCTCATGGCCTCCTCTGGACTTGTTCCAACAGTTCCATGTCCTTTTTATGTTGAGGACACCAGAACTGCACACAATGCTCCAAGTGAGGTCTCACAAGAGCAGAGTAGAGGAGCAGGATCACCTCCTTTGACCTGCTGGTCACGCTGGTAAAAAGAAAGTATATGAAAGGAGGAGCAGAGACAATTTACACACAATCCACATGCTAGGGGAAAGCCTCATTTGATCCCAAAATCATATTTTTGGTGCTTTCCTAAGGTCCATTTCTCAAACACAGTTTTCCATTCATTTGGGGTACTTGTAAATCACTCGAGTCAGCAAGCACATACATAATAACACCTGGGCATCTACTTGAACATGACCAACTCCTTTCAACTCATGTTCTGCAAACAGTAGCACTGCAAGCCAAAATACATTACTGTAGTAACTGACATCAGCACACAGAAATCATAACCTACAGATTTCAAATGCATCTAATCCCCTTACATTCAAAAATATTTCCTTGCCATTCTCCTCATCGATATTCTCTTCTACCAGTGTTTTTCACCTTAAAGAAACATTTTGTCTTCTCTTTTTGTTGCATGACCATTAGACAAAGCATTTTCCTTAGCATTTTCCATGAGGTAAAGCATTTGGGCTTTTCTGAAGTGCTCAGAAATGCAAAGCAATATCTAAGTGCTTAATAACAAGAATATTGATGAGAAAAATGCAGTTTCATAAGTAGTTGGAAACAGGCACATCAAAGTTCCTGCTCTCTCAAAGAAGCTAAAAATTTGCGCATTAGTCACATTGCATATACATGCAAAGTGCAATAAAAGTTAGGATAAAACAGATGCCTTGTTAAAAAGCATTTTCTACGATCTTGGATCTCTAATAATAAATAAATAATAAACTGAATATTGGCTTACTCTTGATATTTAAAATAATAAATGAGTGCATAATGAATAATCATAAGCCAGCATGTTGTATTTTTAACTATATATGTATTTCATCTAATATGTTAATGCTTGGCATGAAAATAACTATAAAACCAAAAACCAAACCAAAGTGACATGACTGTGAAATCAAGGAAAAAAGAAAAAGAACTTCCCAAATACACTAAACAATTCATATGAAGTTAATGGCCAAAATTCCCAGTGCAAGGAATGGAACTGTTGGAGCTGCTTTTTTAAGACAAGTCATAAGAGATCTAATAGCACCAATCTTAAGCAGCTGCATAAAGATTTCTCTCAGTTCCCACAGTAAACAGAAGGGGGGGAACTAAGGATAGTTGCTTGATACACTGTGTTTTCCTTGACTTACTGTGGAGGGCTATAGCACCCTGACAGTTAAGATCGTTAGGATGAAGCAGCACCTTAAATATGCTCCATTTCTCCCCTTTGAACACATTAGACACATGCCTAAAAGAGAATGCAAAAAGGGCTGGGACTGCTGTGCAGAAACTAGTGGTGAGGCACAGAAGCAGACAGAGTATGAGCTACATGACTTGCAAGAAGCAGAGCCAAGAAGTAATTACCTGATGCTCTCCAGAAAAGCACTGAGGGAAACTACAATGCCATAATGTATACTAAGTACAGTTTATGTGTCCCAGAAAAATTACTTTAGAGAAAGCACACAGTTTTAAAATTTCCCTGGGAAGCACTGGGGACGAGTCAAGCCTTGCTCCCAGTAAAACAAGGTAATTTTGCTGCCCTTGTTGAACAGAAAAAGAGATTTGAACAATAAGGCTACAGAGAATAACAACTTCCCATGCACGCATATTCAGCTATTGCACTCCAGCACCAAAGAATGAAACATATAAGCAGTTCTTTAAAGTCTGAGAATGTTTTATAGGCTTGGCAGCATGCAAAGATTTTTGGGAACTGGACAAGATACTTATGACTATGCAGCTGGAAATCACATTGCTAAAGAGAAGCAGTTGGCCTGCAGCCAGCATTAGCATTGGCCACTGTTGTCTATAAGCTTTGTGACACCAAGAAATGGCCACTTTCAGTAGAAAAACTGCATCTAGAAATGAAAAGATGAATCTACTTAAGCCAGTCTGAGTAATGAAGAGGAATATTGGAGGTGACTGCGATTATTACCCTCATCCACATGCCACCTTTCATAAATAAATACTTGGAAAAGATAAATATCTTCTGCTTCATCCAATTCCTACTTTGGCATCTCTAATTCCTTTTTCAGGGTGGAATTATTCTGTCCTGGCCTCAGAAGTGATACAAACAGCAGCGTTTTGTGTTTTATTGTTGTGATTTTTTGGGGGGAGATGGTGTCCCAGAAATGCATCTGCATTTTTGTTAGCTTTTTTTTCTTAGGAGTTTTAACCCGTAAGTCTTGCAGTTAAGAGAACTGAGCCCTGGCTGATGAAAAAGAAATAAAGGTAAGGAAAAAAGAACTTTCATTTATTTCTTTTCTTTAATCTGCAGTTCTACAGCTTAGATCCACTGGGTGCAGACACCATCTTAACATCATCTGCAAAACTTACTCTGTTATCACGTAGCTTGGAGTTTCAGCAATTTAGAAGAGAGAAAGAAAAGTACTTTCCAAGAAGGATCATCTGAGGGGAAGAAAATAAATCTTGTTGGGAAGTCTTAGAAGGAAAAAGCAAACAGCTTGTCACTTGTAAGTAAGGGAAAGTTCTGAAGACCTTCAAGGCAGAAGTCCAGCAGCCATCTCTAACCCATTTGATTTTGTGTCTCTCCAGTGGGCAGGTACTCAGTCAAGGTCACCTCTGTCTTGGTTAAGGAGTATCCAATGACATTTACACGCCTATTCAAGTAGTTTCCCTTCAAAAAGGTTGCAAAATACAGTCTCTTCCTTTGGATCTCTGCATTCGATTGTACGTTATGCTTTTGCAAAAGGAAAAAAAAAAGGATTAAGTTCTAAATCCTTTTCCCTCCAAATATAGTGCAGAAAAAAACCTGCCTTTATAAATACAACATGGATGCTGACTGACTAGTGCCTGCTTACCCTAATGAGCTTAAAATCTTATTTGTGGTGGACAGCTGTCAAGACAGAAGTGAGGCATGCAAGTCCTCTTAATCCATTAGCTCTAAATCCAGCAGAGCTTTCACACTCCTTTTTTGAACTGAAAAAGAAAACCTGACCTGGACTATAGAATGGAACAGTGCACAACTTCAAGAACAGATCTTTGGCAGTGAGCATGTGAAATTTCAAGGCAAAGAGCAATGAAAACTGACAACAAAACTGAGATCATGATGGAAAACTCATGAGAAACTGGCCTGTCTGCAGTTTGGGATGAAACAGTGAGTTTGACTTTTTCTTTTGTTTTCCCTTGTTCATCCGATTTTAAATAAAAAATACAGCCAAAGACAGAGAAAGGATGGGCTGCACACCTTCGCACAGTGAGATTGCTAATACTATTGCAAGAAGTGGTCTTAGGGCTTTGAATGCACCCAAAAGTATTTTGCATATTGATCCAAGAGATAAAGGAATCCCTCTGCTGGTTAAAGGTTCATCTTGCTACAATATTGATGAATTCCACCACTGTGAGATCCAGGGGAAAGACCACCTCAGGGAAAAGGAGGCTAAACTATCAGAGCATGCCAAAAATGACAGTTTGCAGTTATCTTCCGAGGCTCATCCAGATCCCCAGATTTCCAAGGAAGACAAGAAAATTCAGAGGACAGCCACAGATGCTGAGACTGTGATGTCTGAGCTGATTGAATCCCAAAAGCACATCACTGAGGCCATACAGATCAGAAAGCAAAGCTCCTGTGAATCAGAAGCATCAGCTTTCATTTGGGATGACAAGAATGAAAGCAGTGTGAAGCAAATCCCAAAGAAAGGAAAGAAGCAAAAAAATCATAAGCTGGCAAAGCAAGGTCGACCTAGTAAAGTTAAAGAGAAGTCCATTTCAACCCTGTGTGAGACAGAGAAAAAGGTAGATTTCCCTGAACTGCTTGTTAAGGCTCACCAGAGTGCATATGCCTACTTAAATCCCAACCTCTCCAAGTATGAAACTATACTTCACATGGCCAGCCAGGCTACCCAAACTCAGCTCTTCCTACAGCAGATGGTAAGCTTTCTCCTTCTTCACTATGATGAAATCAACCAGCTCCTGGAAGAAATCACTAATGATGGGGAAAATCTTCTCAGAGATGTAGGTGGGAATTTGGCCTGGCCAGCAGAAAAAGGTGATCTGAAGGAGCACCCTGATCTTCTGCAACAACTACTGCAGTATACAGTCAATAAAATGCAGTTACTGAGTGGGACACTGGCCTCCCTCACCTCCGATGCCCTGCAGGAGACATGCAACTACTTGCAGTCTGCTGCAAACAATTTAGAAGGAAAACTGAAAGCAAAACAAAGCTTTGATGAGCGACTGCTACGGACAGTACGGCTGCTTGAAGCCTCAACAGTGGGATCCTCTCAGTCTCACCGTGATGACAGGACTCTCTATTCTGAGGACAGTGGCATTGGTGTGGACAATGAATCCCTCAAAGAGTTCAGTGCTCTCAGCCAGCATGGAGGACAAGCAAGCTATGACTCCTGTACGCACGAGCATCTGTCCCAAGAGCATGCCAGAAGAGTGGAGAACACACATAATAGTACAGTGTCACCGGGCACAGCCACATCCCATGGCTGTGTACTTGAAAGGCATTTTAAAGATACAGTTTATTCATCCACACAGAGTAAGGAAGTAACATCTTCTCAGGGTGGAGTACCAGGAGGCGGCGTTTCTACCATGCCTCAATATGCAAACTTGAGCAAAAGCCATTCCTATAACTCCTTCCAGTCTGACTCTACTCAGGAAGGTGAACATTTCAAAATCTATGAATCAACAGATTTTCCTTCTGAAGATGATGATGAAGAGAGCATCCTGGGTGAGGATGACAACACAAGTTCATCAGAAATGGCAAAGGATGCTTTGCCAAGGAGGCCCCTGTCTTCACCTGCAGTCACTGATAACACACAAAGGCAGTCCATCAAAAGGACAGAGAATGTGGAGACAGAGGAGATTATTCTGAAGATGAAAGATGCCATCAGTGAAAAAATCAAGTTTGTCCCAGCTAAATCCAGGTGTAAAGAATGGATAGAGGATGACAGTGGAAGAGCAGTCCAAACAACAAGGCCCAGTACAGCAACAGGCAGCCAGAAAACCATCAGGAAACAACGACGGTCCAGGTCAGAGGAATCCCTCAGAAGCCAGGCCGAGGACCCAACCCTCTTAGAGCTTCAGAGAACTCAGAAAGAGCTCAGCAAAAGGCTGGAAATGTTTTATGGAAAGGATACAGATAACAACTCAGAGCCTTGGAAATCAAGAACAGCACTTTGTTTGCAGGAGGAGCAAAACACACCTAGGCCCTCTAGCAAACTGAAGGCGTGCCTCTCAAAAAATTTCAGCATCCTGCCTAATCAGGATAAAGTCCCTTTGCTCATGGTCGACCAAAATCCTGCCCATCAGCTGGATGATGAAAAAGGCAGGAAGCCTTTGAGAGCTGCTGTGCCCACCCAAGAGATGTCACAAGGCAATGAAAAGGAGCCTCCTGGAGCACAAGTGCTCAGCAGCAGCAGCTGTGCCCCCCGACAGTCTGTCAAAAAGCTCATTGAAACGTTCAGTCCTGTTGACAATCTTGTGAAAGATGCACATTTAAGATCTTTAGGACCAATTAAGTGCATCAGAAAATTTGGACTTCCAGTCATCCCACCCACCATTCCCTTTCAGAGAGGCCTGGCACCTTTAAATCTTAAGCATCGTATTTCACCAGTAGAAGACACAAACTCTTCAAACACTAGTGGAGTTTCTTCTAGCTTTCCAAATGCCTTTCCTCCTGCACCAGCTGCAGAATTAAGCAAGAAGGACACAAAGGAAGAGATCGATGTAGACACTGAGAACCTGCCACCACCACCACCTGAAATGTTAATGGACGCTTATTCTGACTTATCTGAGCCCGAAGAAACTGCAAGAATAGAAGGAAACTCTTCAGAAGATGCCAAAAAGCTCACCAAACCAGAATTTCATGCTACTAAGAGATCACAAGTTTCCCCAAAAATGAAAGCCTCCCTTCAGTCCATTGACTTACTGCCAAATAAAAGTATCAGTGGCCCCGGTGTGATTGCTAATAAGGGTCTAAGGAATACCAGAGCAGGAGACGAGAAAGTGCAGAAGTACTCTCTGGAGCTGAACCCCACCAACATGCACGTCCCTAGCCAGGAGGAGATACTGGCAACCCAGAGAAAAGAAGCTGCGGATCTGTACAGGCAAACCCATAAAATTATTCCTCTTCAAAGTCCCAGTGGGGTTTCAAAGCCACACAACAGCTCAGAGAGCAAAGAGCCTGATTCACCTGCAACTTCAGTGCAATACCAGAAGCATGGTTCTCCAGACACACTCAGGAGAAACGAAAAAGGCTCAGCATTTGCTAGGAGGGTCTTCCCAACGAGAACTCCTTCTCCACCAACTGAGAAACGGGTTTTCAGCCCCCCAGCACACCACAGGCACACTCTGCAGCCTTCCAGCAACCCACAGCTGAGCTCACCCACCATGCAAAGGAAACCCAGTCCCCCCTCTAGTCCCAGGGTGCCCAGCCCACCCCAACAGAAGAAGCTACCCTCTCCACCACCCCAGCGAAAACCCCTCAGCCCTCCCACGGGGCACAAGCAAAGCTCGCCAATGCCGCACCGGCTGCTGGGCTCCCCAGCCTACCGCCGAGATGCGAGCCCTCCTTCATTCCCCACCACTCCTTCCCCACCGACCTCCCCATCCCGCTCCTACAAGGGGCTGAGAGCTGCGCTGGATGCTGGGGATGAGCACCAGCTCTCCTCTTCCAAGAGAAGCAGCAATGTCCGTTCAATATTTTGCCCAGCCACATCTTCCTTGTTCGAAGCCAGACCTCCACTGGTACCCACCAAACCTGCTGCAGAGGTGACCAACCAGCCTGAAGCTTCTCCACTTTCCCAAAAGAACAATCTGCTTTTCCGGCAGCCTGGAGACCGGGCCAGAAAGCTGTCCCTGAGCGCTGCCAATCCTCAGCCATTTGTGAGGAGAAGTTACTCTGACCGCCGACCAGGGGTGCAGTTTCGTCTTCCAGCTCCTGTAACAGCTGGCAGTGAACCTGCACTTAACCAAGCAAGGTAAGAAATTCTCCACTTTAGGCCAAGAAAGCAGAAATACAGCACTGTGTTGGCTTTCTAAACTCCTTATGGGAATTTAATGTCATTAAAGAGATTGCCCAGAAAAGTGCCCTGTTCATGTGCAGGACACATGAACATCATGTGCAGGACACATGAACATCATGTGCAGGACACATGAACATCATGTGCAGGACACATGAACATCATGTGCAGATGTTTGGGCAACGATAACATTGTAGTTGGACTAAATGTTGTAGGTCCCTTCCAACTCAAATATTTTATTCTGCTGTCTTGCCCCAGATTTCAGAATACTACCAGTCTGAATCCCTTCCCTTCATTCAGCCATTCCATAGCTTGCTCAAGCCTTAAACTTACACATCTGCTGTAACAGGCACCCCAGAAAAAATTCAGTGTTGGTTTCAGGGCACAGAACCCCCCCTTATTTACATGGAGGCTAAAGATATCAACACTCAGTTCTTAAAAGCTCTGAAGCAACCCTCAGGTTACAAACATCTTTAAACAACCATGAGAAGGTAAGCTTGGACCAAGAGGAAGGGTATCTTTCCTAACATCAGCCTCTAATCCAGTAAACTCTTCAGCAGAAACGTGTATCAGAACGTTTCAAATTAGCTGGCAAGAATGTCAGACAGATAATAGATGTAATTACAGGTTGAAATTCTGAGCTTTCTGTGTAGACTCTCAGATCTAGGTGCTGATTTCAAGTCTGATGGGTACACAGCCCAAGCCCAGTTTTCAAAGTGGGAAAACCTCCATGGCTACTGGAGATTCACTGCTCTGAAGAAGTCAGTTTACAGATCAACACATGAACACATGCTACTTCCATGTCTGCAACCACTGGTTGCAAACTTTTAAAAGGTCTAGGCTTAGCTTTAAATTTTCTCTACCACTTAAAAAAATAAGCACAAAACCAGCCCAGAAACAGGAATGGGTATTTGGGAATACTCAGAGATCAGCGTAGCAGCCTGGCAGGACAGTGTTGTTATTCTAGTTTCTCAGCATCTCAGGATGTTGAAATCCACTAAGCTCTAAGCTACACCAGAAGATTAAGACCCTTCTCAGGTAACCCTTCCTCATGTGAGGAATATTTTTGCTTTTCTCACAGAATAGCTGAAATCATGTGAATCATCCCATGAGTAGGGATTGCAAGACCAACCCTAACAGGGGATAAAAGTGCACTTGTAAGTGCACAGGCTTACAGTGTATTGCAAGTACAGGAACAGTCGTGGAAACTTAAATTGGGTGTCCAGGCATTCCCTGCCCAAGGACCAAAGTTTTCCACACTGACAGTAAAGGACCATGCTGAACAAAATAAGCAAAAAACCACTGGGAAATGCATTCCCAGTTCTAATATTGCATTATATTCTGATATTTCAAGATTTCCTAAGAGTCCTGTAGATTGTTTCTGGGGTTTCTATTGTTGTTATGTACTGTGTAAAGTCAGCTTTGCCTACTCCACTGCCTGCTAGCAGAAATAAATCTTTTCAAATGAGGCTTTATGTCAAACCTTGCAAGACAGAAGTCCAACCAATTATAAATTGTTAGCTAATTTATGCGTCAATGGGTCGCATTACCTTCCTATTGTGGTCTGCCAGAGCATACAGATATATTATTTATAGTGGAGTTTTAATATAAAAAACCCCACTGTAAATAAAATCATCCCTTTCATGAAAAAAATTATATATCCTGGTGTCATGATATACAGCATTCTGTAAGAACAAAATGTATCCCCAGCTAAATTTGGCTTACCATTTACATTGACATCGAAAGTAGTCCTACTTAGTCCAAATTTATATCAACATAAGCCCATTGATTACCACATACACTGATTTAAGATGCAATCTACTACTACTGTGTGTTTTCTTACACTTCAGCTTCCTGGAGTAAACTTTTACAGACCTTGCATTGAATGGCCTAATAGAAGTATCACTGCAAATGTGCTGACAGGCAGAGAAGGACCATTTTAAGAAGCAGTATGTGGCATCACTGCTGGTTGTTTCACCAGAGCAGCTGCCACAGCTGTGAGCCCTGCTCTTACAGGGCTCCTAACAGACAAACTACTGCACTCTGCTCCATCTCCTTCCTTCAAGTTCACCAAGCAGCCAGGGCTTCCTCTGCTTTGCAGTTCATTCAGCTGACAGAGGGAGACTTCAAAACGTCACCCTAAACCAGATGTTGCATACCTAAAACTCCTCATTCTGGCCATGTTTGTATCTGGTCTCAAATCCACAAGCTATTCCTACCCTGCTGTCAGTCTCCTTTGCTTCGTTCCTTCCCTTGCTCTACCTCTCATTTCCATATATAACAATGTGGGTTTTTTTTTGTCAGGGGTGTGTATTAGCAACTTCAAGCCCTAGTCAAAGGAGAGAAGGGAGACAGAATCAGATCTGCCATATTATCACTCTTTTATAGGCAAAATCAGTTAGCCAGTTTCTCCCATGCTCCCAAATTCTGGGATATATCCCTCCACTTTCTCTGTGCCCAGTTAAAACATGTGTTTGCTGAGAAGCAGATTGCTAAAGACAATCAGGCAGGAGCTTGTACAAGCAACATGTTTTTCATCAGGCAGCTGAGTCCCCTCTCCCACCTACCCCATTTAAGCAGAAATTCTAAATTACTTTTGGTGAATATGGCTTCCATCTCATTTTCTTAGCTAGCACTGCCAGGCATTAAATGTCGGTATTGTGCACAGATCTGCATGTCTCCTGCACACTCTCTGCTCCACTAGAAGGCAAAAAGCACTCCCTTCAGAGTATGCCCATCCCATGCTCTAAGGAATAGCAGGACTTAAAACATTGTTAGCCCTAACTAGGGCTGGAGCTAGAGCTTTTGTTATTAGTGTTAGTGTACCTGGATGAGAGTTTCAGTTTCAGTGCTCAAGTCAGTACAATTGGTTCCCATTTGGACAGCCCATGGATGGACAAACTTTGCTGGTTTCTAAGCTTGGTCACTGCACAGCAATCAACAATTCTTGCCATCTCATTGAGGCATAACATGCACAATTTCTCTGCTCGTAGAAACCCTGTTAACCTGTAATAGGATTTCTGCATATGCAGTTAATTGAAATAATATTTCATTGAGACTGCTAATCTTCCAAGAGGTAGAGCAGAGACAAAATGTTAAATGTTATTTCCTTTAAGAAACTGTTCAAGGAGGGCTTGAGAATAGATTGGTTTGACTGGATCAGGCCCAAAGTAGCCCAAGTGAAACCTTCTGCAGCTGGCGGATATTTGAATCTAAATTAGTTTCATGACCAGTCATGTATCATAAATCTCTTCATTCAGCAGCTCAAACCACTAAAGCCCTCACAGCCAGAATAGGGACATAACAGCTTGTTTGTAGTTGAAAGCTAATGCAGTTTAGCAGCTTATGTGCTTAAAATACAGTAATGATTCCCAGATAACTCTGGTATATTTCCTCACACTGATCTTAAACCATTTTAATTAGTTAGAGCAACACAGGGCACATTTCAGCACAAAGGCCCATGGCATGAACTATTCATGGCTAGCTCCACTGCTATAATCAATTTTGATTCATAAAGTCCCTGTGCCCTAGAGACTGCCAGTGCGACCTCAGGAACATCATTTACACTTTGAGTGTCTCAGTTCTCCTGTCTCCAGACTAGCAGATCTATACCACCAAAATACCCATCCCACAGTCATGCTGGCATACTCAGAAATCACAGTAACTATGCTAAGCAGATATGTAGAAGAGGAAAGACTTTTCCTCCAGCAGAGTCTGAACCAAGACTTTTCACTAAAATCTGTATCTATCTGCAAGTGAACCCAGATTCACACCCAGCAACAGACAAAATGTCTGCTTCCCAAGAGAGTTTTAGGAGGCAACAGTACCTTGCACTTGGCATCGAAAAAAGTCTAGATGGTGCATATAAAGAGCATGTATACAGGAGGAAACAGCAAATGACACAGGATCATGCAGCACTTATGCTTCACAGGTTAACATGGCCTAACCAGTGCCGTTTTTAAAAAGCCATGATTCATTAGACTCTTAACTTAAGCATCTCTCCTTCTGCAGCTTGGAGGAGAGCCCTAGAAAAGCAAGTGATTCTTGGAACAGCCCCTGCGGTTCTGAAATCAAAGAGTCCAACAGATCTGCTTCTCACCCCGAGCTGTACGTCGTGGGCCAGGGGCTGCAGAGGGACTGACAGCAGAGGCACCCATGAAGGCAGAGACATGAGCAAGGCCAGAGCCCCCACAGGGAGGAAGCAGCCTTACCCAAGCCTCCAAAATGTGGCTTTTCTTCCTCGCAAGGAAACAATATAATGGCATTGGAGCTAAAAACCAAAACTGGCCCAAGAAATCTAATGAAATACCAGCAGAGCCAGGTGCTTCTCCTTTGATTGCATTTCATGGTTTAACTCAAAGACCTACACTGAGCCAAAGAAACACTTTGCAGCTGGGTGAGTCGGGGCAAATTGGTCTGATAAAGACAGCAGACAAAGACAAGTCCCTTGTTTCACTGTTTAGATAAAGTAGTTCAAAACCTGTCAGAAAAGATCATTATTTGCCATGCTATTCATTCAGGAGGTATCACAATTTTAGTTATGTAAAAAATGTTGTGCTGTTGTGACATTTGGGGGGGGGGAGGTATCATCCTGAACCAATTGAGTTTTACTGCAAAAACATCCATGACATCAGCAAAACCACATCTTTAGGTATTTATCAACATGTAGTGAGAGAATAAGGTCAAACAGAAGTCAAAACAAAGTAATCCCCTTTAAAGGAATAAAATTAGGGATCTTATTCCCTCAAAAAGGCTTTGATCTTCTAAATCACCTTTGATTATCACATAATCTCATAACCTCTACTTCCCAGGGTACAAGGCTTAGAGTAGTTTTGTAATAGCCCAATCAAACAACATTATAAATCCTGAGGCACCTAAGGACATGTATCTTTTTTCCTTATTAGAGAATACTACCATAGAGAATCCTGTTGTCCCCAAAGCAGGTTCATATTCTGATTTATGTAGTTTGAGGGATTTGTTGTAATTCCACAGAAGAGCCCAGCCAGGTTCTTGTTAATAAAACCACACATTATTTAAAGTTGATTAATCCTAGGGTTTTACAGCACCCGCTGGAATACAGGTTCAGAATTTACTGGATCTTGCTCACCTAACTAATTTATCATCATAATTAAAATTTAATTAATCTAATTTCAATTAATGTAATTGTACATGTTTTCATATTCAATTTTAGTACAGAACAAGATCCAGAAAAAAGGACATTTGTAGTCCTATTTTGGTAGGAATAGTTTCAATTTCTCCTACAGTTTTCATGAAGATGACTTCACCTTCACACATGATTTTTAACCCTTCCTGTCCACCTTCATGATGGGGGAACTGAGGTTCATTTTACGTTGTATAAGGGACCCCTTTGGATGCTGAACTACTGAGTTTTAATCTACTGCCTTAATCACAATCATCCTTCAATAAGTTCAGTGCCATTTTAAGCCACAGACACAAGGAAACCTTAATTGCTATGTCTAAGGTGAATGTTTGAATATAAAGAAGTAACTTGCAGTTAATAGATGCATTAGATTGTCAGGGGTTTGTGAGCTTGAGGTGGGAAAGCAGACAGCCATACCCACAGTGAACAGCAAAGAGATGTCAACAGATCCACCTTGTAATGACACAGGCAGATGTACCATCCCCTCTCAAGCTGGAAAATCTCCAGGGAGATACTGCAAAGTTTACCAGCAGGGCAAACCCTGAAGGCCAGTCTTTCCCATCATCAGAACTGTAGTTCTCTCCCTACTGCATGAAAATACAAGTATATTCTTGCATGCATTTCGGATTGTCTGTTCTACTGGCAGTAACCACCAGAATAGAAACAAACCAGAAACAAAACAGCAATAAGCTGGCACTTTGCATGCCTAAATGTAGCTTTGAAGATGAAAACATAACAGAGTGGGAGGACAGTTTCTGCTCAGCTACTGCAATCATTTTCTTACTTCATGATTTCATGCTGAAATTTCCCAGCACCATGATGGGTAATAAAGTATTTATTTATACCCACAACCACCAAATTCGGTGGTGCAAGGCTTCCAGCAATCAAGCTGGAAGCCTCACATGTGTGCTAGCTGGATATGGAGTAAGACAAAGCATCTTTTCCCAAAACTCAGGCTCCTTTTAGGATGTGGTACACAAGCTGGCATCTTACCACAGCATCTCTACCACTATGGCCATGGTTGTCAGGAGGCTTATTGCAAAAACAGCCCCACCTAAACACTGCAGCTGCTGAAGGATTCTGATGCTGCCCTAATGATGCTGCAGCAAGCTGAGCATTGTATTCAAGAAACAGAACTTCTCTGGGAGTGATCTACAAGTTTGTAACACGAATTCATGACTTAGTACAGCAAACTGATTCTCTTCAGTACAGTTAACGTACAGGACTCCTGCAAATAAGGTATTTACTTTCAATTTGTATTGCAAACATGAGATTACAAGTAACTGTAGCATACAGGAAATGATGGTTTGGATCATCCCTTTTTGGAAAAAAAAAGTAATTTTTTTTTACATATTACAGGTTTTTTGGACAACACTTCCATTTTTCATTAATACAACATTTATGGAATACAATTGTTTTATAAGACCATATTCAGCTTTAAGATTTATTTTTTAACTGATGTAAATAAATCAGAGTTTTTACATGCAAGCTATGAGTTTGATCTTTCTTACATTCTGTATGCAACCATCTTAAACCTTAGCCCAGTGTTACATTCCTGATTCCCTCCTCAGTATTCTAATTAGTGCCCCCTGCTATAAGAAATTTGCTGCCTTTTTCCCACCCCAGCACAAGCTTCTCTTGTTCTGTGTTTTACTGGTAGATCAGTTAATTTAGGCTGCATTTCCATTAAGCAAACAATGGCTTTTAGGCTGTAAGATCCAACCTGGACGCTGACAGACCAGAGCACAAGTCAGCTGTGCTTCTCCCCCTCCCCTGCCCTGATTTAAGCTTGACCTACCTGGCAATTTTGTACTCAGTTCAGTAGAGCGTCTGTGTACAACCACAGCTACCTCAAGCACAGGGCAGGGGGTTTGCCCGATGGCTTAAAATCAGAGTGCACTCACTGCAGTGGAGTCCCATTGCAGAGGGGTGGAGCACAGAATGAGGCAGCATCTCCTTGTCAGCCAGGGCTTCATTTCCCATTATCTTAAGTTTTCCATCTCAAATTTCCTTTTCCTCCTAAATTTTCACACAACTGAGCCAAGAAGCAAGCTATAGCTATATTTAGTTTAGTAAGCCAAGCACTGACAGTACTCCAAAGCAGCAGGAGGACCATACATCATCCACGTTTGTTTGAAGACTAATAAATGGTTCTCATAGGAAAGAGCAATGACTTCAAAGACCTCCAAAAAGCGGGTGTACAGGTAGGTACAAAGTTTCAATGTCTTAATTATGGTCTATTAAAAAGATCTGAGGGAACATGGGGTGCAGGCAGGTAAACAGGTAATTTATTTCCCTAATTTTGTTTCCAAAATTAGGTATGTTTTGGAAAATCCAAAAGGAAACTTTCACTGTTGCCATGGCAACCCTATAAGCTCACGGAACTGTTCTTCCCTGCAACGTGCTTCTCTGCCTGGGCTTTACTAGGCCAGGGTTAGATCCATAGCTCAGCAAACACACATGAACACGTGAATTTTTTTTCCCTTTCAGAAAGCCTAATGAACGCATCACACATGCATTTTCTTCTCTAACATCAGGAACTGGCAACTACACATACTCTGCTGCCAAAATGTTACAGTTTGTACCAGGCTGTGAAATGTTTTTCCCTACGGTGGAGGAATAATGGCAGTGGCAAATGAAAATGTAAGTTTAAAAGGTTCAGGTTATTATGAAATGAAACTGTTAAATATTATCTCCTGAAAGGCAACAATGCCAATGATCACATAGTCCACCAAGAGTTGGAGCTGAACCCAGAAGTGCTTGTTTCAGCTATGCAGGAATTCATTAAGCACTGGCCCACAGCAATAAATTAACACATAGCTCTGGGCTGACTGGCACCCAGGCTGCAGTATAAATAGATTTGAGAATCCCTTCTCACCTGTTACTGGCCTCACAGTCAACTCATCCTTCTGCAAACAAGTTAAAAACAACAGTACTTGCCTGCCATCCTGGATAAATAGGCATATATATGCCTTTTCAAAAGCAGTGCAACTTTTCCGATGTTTCCTCTTCTTATATATGAAATCACAACTGGAGACAGCTATGAGCCAGAATAGACTCAGATTGCCAAAGAACAAAGCTTTGGAATTTAGGCCAAGTTTTCTTTGTTCACATTTACGTTAAGCACAGAATACATCTAGTAAGAAAACTTTAATCTATACAGGACCTTTGGGTATATTGCCCCTCAAACATGTGCATAAATGACACCATTGTAATGTCAAATAATCAGTATCAGCAGCAAATGACACAAAGAAGCAATGGCAAAAGGTGAAAAGGAGGAGAGGACTCGTGAGGAAAAGGTATGGAGTGACATATTGATGCCTCATTGGAGTTGCACTAAGGAATATTTTAGGCCAGCACTTACTGGGACAAAAGCAATCTCTAAGTTCAGAAAAAGCAGCTTTCTACAGCTGTGCAACAGGAACTACTATTAGCCCTGGGCAGGATCAGAAGAGGAGCATGCTGTTACCATTACCTTCAAATGGAGTATCACTGCAGGATCTCTGGAGAATGAAAAAACAGCAGCTGCCGGGCTGCGCAGGGAGGTCCCACGGCTGCAGGGGCTCTGCTCCTACCAGAGCCATTGGGCTGGCTTAGCTGGAGGGCAGCTGTTCCCTCGGGAAGCAGAAGCATGTTTGGTTTGTGCTGGGTGATACTGACAACAAAAACCTGCAAGAATAATACAGCAGGCAAAATAATAGAGATCCTAGTATTGTCACAGTTCTGTCCCTAGGAAAGTCATCTTACTAGTATAGCCGATTTCCCTTCTTGAAACAACACACAGGGGCTGTTTGTTGCCAAAATTACTTAAAGGTTCAGGTCAACTCTAGTTGACTAGAGATGTTTTCTCACCTCTGCCTGTATCAAAGGCAGTATCAAAGTATCAGGATTCAGTGTCAGCTGTCACAGATTTAGTAGCAATGCAACCACTAGTATTTCCATCATCACTATTTATCAAGGATGAAAATAGCCACCTTGGTGCAGCCCCCCTCTCTCTGCTGCAGAGAGAGACTTCAGCACCTGGCTCCAAACCCACCTCTACACTGGGCAAGAGTAAATTCTGCCAGAATCTCCCTATTACACTCCATGACCCAGCTACATCTCTCCCACAACAGCTCCCTTCAGGTGCATTCTTCTCTGCTCCACAGCAGCACCACAAAGCAGCATCAATACTATTTACAACAGGAGCCTTCAGCCTCCGCACTGTCCTTTGGCTCCATTTTTCTCTCCTTGTCCTGCCTCCCTGGCCACCCTCCCTATTCACCATTCATTTTCCCATTCCATCCCCAGACTCTTCTTGGTACTGCCATGCTCGTGCGTTTACATCCCTGCAGGGGTTTGAGGCTGCACCTCCAGGTAACACATTTGCACAGCACAGGCAAACCCTGAAGGGCAGACAAGCCATGCTGCCAGGCACATGCTTTGTCTCTTGATGAGAAGAAATGCCCATGTGAGGAGATGATTAATTTTGCAGACTGGATTCAGAGTACCTGGCACCAGTGTCTCTGCCCATGTAACTCCAGAGCTCTAATGACCCTTGGCACAGGAAGGTGGCACAAGACCACTCTCTCCCTATTCATCAGGGAAACATAAGCTTTCTTCACTCCTGTGTGGCAGAAGCCATGTAACATTTTATCTTCCACCTTCCCGTGGTGACTTTTCCCTTCAGCAAGCAGGAGGAACCATCTCTGACAGCCAGGGTCTGTCCTGGGGCTCTGGTAGGATGTAGGCTAAGAGTAAGCCAATGTATGAAACGGCCATACATTTCTTTTGCTGTACTAACCTCTGCGGGTTAGCAGCTGCACATTAAATGCAATAATCCAATTCATTATGCTGGCCCTGCAAATGCAGCTTGCAGCCTCCTCTATCATGAGATTTCTATCATCAAGCTATAACAAAAAAAAAAAGTTAGGAAAATTAAATATTCTTACCAGTACTGAAGAAAGATCCAGCACTCCTCTGCCTGTTGTTTGTATCACCCAAACCCCTCAGTAGCTTCTTAACAACTTCTGAGACATTCACCTGTGCAAACCTGTGGCAAGAGAACTCACCTGAGCTGATTTAACCATTACCCTGAATTAACCCTCTGCTTGTCACTGCAGATAGTCATACCTTCAGCTAAACTTGCCCTTCCTGTGGTGGGAGAGGCCCTCTCATGGAGAAAGTGTTTCAGCTTGAGAGTTAAAAAACCTCAAATACTGAGACAGAAACTAGTACTGGCAGGCACCGCTTTATTCACCTGTTGTTTTCTAAGTATGTCTATAAATATATTATTTTCCACAGTTACCAACTGAATTTACACAACAGGGTTTTTATTTTGTTGGTACCTATGCAAGCTTCTCAGCAAACATGAGCTCAGGATATAAAAATTTTGAAAAGTACTTTTTTAGTATTATTATTATTATTATAATAATTTATTTTTTTTAAAGCCAACATCAAAACATACTAAGGAAATCTGTAACTATAAACTCAGCAAGGTAAATTGCACCAGCAGCTACCAGAGACTTGTAAAGAGGTCACCTGGTAGCCTGGCACATATGGCATACACTGGCACATGCAGTGCGCTGCACATCCTCTGATAACCCCACCACACATCCTCTGGGCCAGCAAGTCCTGCTCTCTCATTCTCTGCTTCCTTAGTCAAGTCATCTAATCCTACAGCCTCAATGCTTTCAAAGCCCTTCTCTTACTTTCTAAGTAAACGTATATAAAAATATACATATACCTACTACTTTGTAAGTATGTATATAAATATATTGTTTTCCTTTCTACAGTTACAGATTGCATTTAGACATGGGTTTGGTTTGGGGTTTTTTTGGTATCTATGGAAGCTTTTTAGTGAACATGAGCTCACAATATAAAAATTTAACTTGTTTTTTGTTTTTTAAAAGCCAACATCAAAACATGGTTCATAAATCTGTACCTATATACTGGGTAAGGTAAATCCTGTTCTTCAGTCACGTAAAATGACACCACGAACGCCACTGCCACATTCAACTTTGCCTCCACTGCTCCCACTCAGCACCTCTCCATCACCTTCCTGGTGCACACCAAGCCTTCAATTGGCATTCAGGTCCAAAATGGCGCAGAGAGTTTTCACCACCTGCTGGGGCTGCATGGCAGCATACTCCTGCAGCCTGGAGCCCAGCACTTGGTGGAGGTTCTTTGCAAACCCGGTGACCACAGCCCAGACACTGCTGTATCAGACAAGCAGGGCTCTGTTTCCCAGGAGGAACCAGAGCATAGACAGGGAGTGGTGCTTGATGGCCTGGGGTTTCCGTGGATAAACAGATGCCACAAGCACTGCCAAGCGAGAGAGACAGGCTTCTTAACAACCTTAATGCAAACAAGAATCTACCTATATCTTCGGTGCCTGGAAGCCTATTCTGGCTAATATCAGCAGGCACACAGAGCCTGATAAACCAGAAACAGGAAACACTGGCTGAGCATCCACCAAACATAACAACCAACCTCTGAGGATCTTCATCTGTCCAAATAAGAGGCGTTGATTCCATGACAGACTTAGCAAAGTGAATCATACACATTTTGTAAATCATTTCAGTATCCATTTCTGCATTACTGAGACAAAAATGTCAAATCACTATTTATTTCTATAAAGAAGTTGTCTAAACCAGCTGCTGGAGCTTTTGAAA
Source organism: Psittacus erithacus (assembly GCA_009867235.2). Lineage (NCBI taxonomy): Eukaryota > Metazoa > Chordata > Aves > Psittaciformes > Psittacidae > Psittacus > Psittacus erithacus. The sequence goes on from WYDI02014486.1 coordinate 29,700, forward strand.
TGCAGCAGAGAAGTCACTGAAAGATTCCTAATAAAAAAGATGATTACTTTTTTGTGACCTTTGATGAGAAATGCCCAAAGTCTAATCTCGCAGTTCCCTTTGCTCAGCAGCACACAGGAAATGGCAATATTAAACTACCCTTCAAAACTCCAGTCCACAAAAGATGTGTGCTGCTCGACAATGGAAACATCAGTGATTAAGTCAGGTCTATAGCAGAATGGTCTCATTTGAGCTTTTTTTCCCCTCATACTTGGTGGCTCCTAACAAACAGCTGTTTGAAACTTCAGGATGTCTTAGATAATTCCCCAGACTCCATTGCCATGGCATTTGAGCATCTCTCAATTTTTATGGCATTTACCTTCACAATGTTCCCTGAAACAGGGGAATAGAAACAGAAAAATCTTACATTGGCTGAAATGCAGCCAAAAACCAAGCGTTCCCTCTCATTCTCTCTGAGGATGTTGCTCTTAGCTCATTTTCTGAGCTGAACTATATTAAATATAAACAAAAAACTACTACAATAGGCTCCTTGCATCACAGATTTTTCTGAGATCAAAAGCTGAAATGGTCTGGAGATGGAGTTCTTATTTGCTGTTCAGTGGAAACGTTATGCAGTAACTATTTCCTATTCTGTAATGGAAGGACTTTCATTTTCTCTATTCTGTTAATCTAGCATCAGTCATCAACATTTAAACAGCTCCTGAAAGTACCTAAAACCAATTCTGGTAAGCAGGAAAAGGGTTATGGGAGTTCATTTGAGTTTAAATGCTATTAAACACAGCACTCACTACAGAGCTTCCAAAGAGAAAGAGCTGTCAATTGCCACTAAAATCCCTGAGATAACATCCGCTCTGTCTTGAGTAGCCCCAATTTATGTTCAAGTGCTTTATATGAAAAAGATATAAAAATAACTGTAAAACTGAATTCCATGTTTACGAGGATTTACTTTACTGAAATTTCTTTAAAGGCCCTTTTACATTTGCTGTGGCTAAAAATAGCTGTCTGAGATTCATAATGAAGAAGAAAAATTTATTAAACCTTGGATTAAAAGATGCTGGCATAATTAGGAGTGGATTTACCCTAATTAAAGCAAGGCTATGAATAGTCTCCTGTAGTATATATTAAGATTACTTTTTTCCAATCCTTGGCTACCACTGACATTGTAAGCTACTATTATAAACCAATTATCAGCTGTATTTGCAGCATGTTGGACATCACTGATACAAAACCAGACTGTTTGCATATCCTGAAACGTTCAGAACCTAATGTCATTACTGCAACACAGGCAGGGAGCCTCAGTGGGTTCGGCTGAACTGCTCACTTCAGCCCCACAGCCCCCAAATCCTGCCTTGCACAAAATCCTTGCCTATAATATGGGTGTTGAGTTTTCACCTACACAATCACCCCCAGGCTCTATGAGGCTCTACCCCAACGGGAAAACAAGAATCATGGGAAAACAAGAATCCTGTGATGACAACACAGATTCTTACAATACCAATTGCCGCATATTTTGTCTAAAGGATAATCCTGTGCTTTAGAAAAGGCACCTCTTACACACCTCCAGGGTCTTTACTGTACTGCCCTTCAAAGAGCGGAGCCAGACAGGGTATTTTTAGCCCGGCTCTTTGCCGGAGGTGGGTCCTGAAATGCCCCAGTGAAAGCTCAGTGTTGGAGCTGGAACGCCATCTTCACCTCACACACTGCATGCCTCTGCAGCAGCCAGGCAGAGCCCTGCCAAATACACCTATTACGTGTATTTTGCAGGAGGGACAAGCTCAGGACCTTCTGGTCTTTGATCAGTTACTGCCCTGTCTGTTCAGAGGCATTCTCTCTTAAATATTCCCTCTGAAGACTTCCTGACTTAGAAGTGGAGATTAGCTGAAATGGGCAATACCCGAGAGATACTCTGTGACATCCAGCAGAGCTTGGTCGCTGCGGTAACACACTCACTGGGCAAGTGTCTGCAGCAGCAATGTGTTATCTGAAAGAGAAACATTAATCTATGCTCAGTCGTTTGAGGTTATCAGGAAAAAAAGAGGAAGGGGCTGGGGGAGAAAGGGTAGAGGGCAGAGAGAACTGCATTTTGTGAAGTCAGTTTCTGCCAGTTTCTGAGTCCTTTTCTTCTTTCTTTCAAGCTTTCTTGCAAGGGTTTTAAATTCAAAAAGAAAACCTTTCATTTCACATGTAAATCCAAGAGTGACTGCGGTACAAGGAGCTGTGTTGAACATTTCACACCAGGACCCTCAAAATTAAAGTCACATGTAAGCAGTGAAAAGATTCTGTGTCGCAGAGCTTTGCAGAAGTGAACCTCACCCTCTCCTACGGAAAAGAGTGAGAAGCCTCAAAAGTCCACATACTTATTCACACTTTAAGGATAAGCTGCTGCTAAATCTTTACATTATCTGTTGGCAATTATGGACAAGACTCCATGTTACTCTTATAAAAGACAGAGTTACTGATCACTGCCAAAACCATCTGCTTCTGGGAGCTCTTAAAGGTCTCTTTGGTTGGTTTGTCAGAAAGACTGGAACACAAACTGATTTCCCACTACCTGTCACGTGTATTTTAGTTTTTCCTATGTTGCCTGTTGTTGATTTGGGTCTTGTTTTAACTTATGAACTGTTGCCTGGATTGGTCTGCAAGCCTCCAGTCTTACTGCTTTGATAAACCAAGCAAAGCTTCTCTTGGAAGCAGAACGTGCACGGGATGCACTACAATACCTCTCACAGTGTCACCAGGAGTGGCACCAGTAAAGCAGGGAACCTTCTTCTTTGTGAACCACTACAGAGCCAAATCCCAAACTGGTTTTAAGTAGTACTATGCTAACAAGTGCTCCTTTTCGTATGAGATACAAAAAGGAAGTCCCTAATGATCCTCTTGCAAGCATGCAATAAAGACTGATCCTGCTATCCTTATTAAGCTTCTGCTTTGGTAACTACGCTCTTCTTATTCACCTTTTTCAACAGACACTTGACTTTTTGCCTCACACTCTTGCAGTACTGGCAGATGCTGTTTCCCACTTGCTGTTCCTCCCCAGAGAGCTATCTCAAAGCTGCTGCTTTGAAAAAAAAACCACCCTGAGATCTGGATGTCTTGAAGGAGCACAGAATGTCAATGAATCATTAGTGTCGGTATCTACACAGATTTTCAGGGGAATGCTTGGGGTTTGGGTGGGTGAGGGGGAACTATTTGTGTGGTTTAAGCATATAGGCACTATTCACCTTTCAATTTCAGGGTTTCAAATACCCTGTGCATTTTGGAAGAGTAAAGCTTGAGCCAATAACAAATTTACACAGCCATTACTTTAACTGCCTCAAGAGACCTAAAGACAGAGCAGATTTTAATGGCTGTTAGAAGAAGCAAGGTGGCAAGCAGATCAACTCTTCCTAACTCAGCTTTAATTCTCTGCACTACATATTAGCTAAACCAGCTTGCCACAGGATGAACAGTCCAGCATTTGCCGTATGAGTAGAAGAACCTGCTTCTCCATGTTCTCATTTTCACTGTGATCTCCTCTTTGCTACATGAACACCTACAGAGGCAATTTCCCTTTCCCTCTTGCAGAGTCCTGGTTCCTCTGGGAGCTACTAGCACTGCTGGCCTGACTCCCCAGCCTGGTGTCAGGCATTGGACATCTGAAGGGCATTTCTTTCATGGCAGAGGACAGGGTAAGACAAATGTCAGAGTAGACCAAGATCTGTGTCTTGGTCCGATTGCAATCTGACTTGATTTCCTGATTTGCCCCCATCTACGAGGTGGCTCCCTCCAGTGGAATTAGGGTCCCAGGTCACAGCTAATGAATGTGTGTGGCCTTCAGCTGGGACATCCAAGCCAATTCAAGGTTAAGCTAAATAAATGAATCAGGCATTATTTGAAAGCAACTTAGTCTGCAGGTAGAATTTTGGCCTCAAGGATGGGGCTTGTTTTGGTTTGTTGTTTTTTTTTACAGTAATCTCAGAATTGGTGAGAGGGGAATGACAGAAAGCTCCATAGAAAACCCTGAAGGGATCTGCTTAACACATCCTCTGTTAGCAGGATTCTGTAACTTTTCCCTAATGTTCTCCCAGGCACAACAGAAAATGGGTAAGGGCAAAGAGCAGTACAGGTCTCATACCCTTCTCCCCACTTTATGATCAGGAGAGGGTCAGCAAATTCACTGAGTTCTCAAAGCAGCTGATGTGGAGACAGTTGTTAATTCCCCTCTAACACTTGTCCCTTCAACACTAAATTTTCCTGGCATATTCCCCCAGTGCTGCATTTTCACAGCTGACATAAATCTGTGTGGCAAGGGAATTTACAGCAGACCTTGCCTGTGTTGTTATTGACTATAGAAATCTTGCCCCATGCAGAACAACATGTGGAAAAAGCCATCATTTCAGCTGGATTTATACCTGTTTATGCTACAGAAATGAACTGGGCAAATCATAAATTCCCTTTAAAAAAAGAAGACAAAGAAGAAAGGTGGAAAATAGATAGAATCGGCTGATACCTACAATGTACAGCTCTCCAGGAAGCTGTTCTGAAGAAGCTCTGAAGGGCCAGAATCCCTTACCACCAACAGCAAAGCAATTCATTTGGGAAGTCAAATTGGGCCAAAACAACTTCCAGAAATCAATTTGTCCCTAAATTCTAGCAAAGCTGTACTCCAGGATTCATTTTTCAGCACTTTTTGTACCACAGCAGGTAAGCAGCAGCAAGCCAAAGGCTTCTCAGGCTTTCAGGAAATGCTGGTAAACATCAAAGCCTACCTGGGAACTGGTGCATAAGGACTTCACCAAACCACAGCTTCTGGTTATCCAGCTCACCAGCTACAGTCCACAGGAATCCAGGTCCTTTGATCTACAGCAAAAACGACACAATTGATTTTCAAATCTGCCACAGAACCCAAACACTTTATGAGAAGCTTGCTTTTCTGTGGTAGACTTTAAT
>WYDI02014487.1:0-10741 GCA_009867235.2 Psittacus erithacus
GGAAGGACAGGTTGTGGGGGGAAAACGAGCAGGCTACATGCTTTGTCTAATTTACGACTAAGCTTAAACCACAACAGACAGATTCTGTTTTATTTGCTGCTTCTCAGTTCTTGTTACTTTCTTTTGAAAATACAGTATCAGCCAGCACTTAAAAGGGAAGGACCTCGCTCTTCTTTGGGGAGTTTATTGCACTTAAGGGATGCTTAAGGCAACAGATGAGGCAGTGATGCAAAGGAGCACCAAGGAGTCCACCAGCTCTCATGGAGAACAACAAGAACTTCTCAAGGAAGAGGAGACTGGATGGAGCTTGCTATAGCTCAAGGAGGTCACTGAGCTAACTAAAGCAAGGACTAGAGCAGGTTTTGTTGTTTGATTAGTTGGGGGTTTTTTTCATTCCTTTTTGTCTTTTTTGAAAGCTCCAAGTTCTATCAATTTGAAAACTTAATCTTCTAGGTTTTATTCAAATAAAGTTGGCCTCGTTTGAGGTTTAAAAAAACAAACCCCAACTTCCACCTTTTGAGAAAATTTAATATAAGAATATAATATAAAAGTGTTATTTAATGTAAGAATATAATACAAAAAAAATTTTGTCTGAGGCAAAGTCCCATCACACACTGCAGAAAGATGACAGCCCTCAGTGCTGTCCCCACCATGGGAGCAAGGATAGAGGCTTTCACACTGGGTGGCCTCACTGCTGCCAGAAGTGGAGAAGTAAGTGTGAAGGAAGGAAAGAAGTGGAAAAATAGGATGTATTTTGACTGATAACAGGCCTCCTCACCTCCCCACACACCAAATGTCCTCCTGCAGGGAGGACAGGTGCAAAAGAGAACAAACAAATTGAATGACGAGGGAAAGCAAAGGCAAGTACCCAAGGAGAGCAGCAAAAAGTGAAATGAAGGATAAAGGAATCATGACATCGTTGGCAGCAAAAGCAGAAAACCAGAGCAGCAGAACTATGTAAGGTCTTTTCTTCCCATCATCCAAGTATCTCAGTTCTCCTCAACTGAGTCAATTCTTGTGACACTGAGTGAGTTCAAGAGTGAGGTGGCAACTCACTCTTTTTATTGCTTTTATAAGATGACATGAGATCACCTGGGATAGGTGACAAGGCTGGAGAGAAATCTTCCAGAACAACTGGAAGTGGTATAAAATACACATCATGCACCAAAACCAGCAGACTTTCTTACAAAATTGTACTTTCCAAAAAAAGGAAGATGGCATAAATGCTCAACTCCCCCTTAAGCCCAGCATCTGGAAATGAGATATGCTTTTTAGAAAGTAGTTTCTAATGCCCTCTGATCTTCCAGTGAATAACAGTTACAGTGGGGCAATACTAAAAGGTAAACATTGATTTTATTGGTACAGCCCCAATTTTTAACTTAAAAAAACAGGCTAGTTTAAACAATAAACAAAACAACAACAACAAAAAAACACAAATGCCTTTTTCTTTAATCATAGAGCTCTTCTTCATTTACACTTGCAGTGCCTGCTGCCAACTGAGATAAACTGTACCTCAAGAGAGACGTGGCAGGGGCAAGGGGAGTGCGCCACCACAGTCTGCCTTTCTCTTTCTTTCAGTGTTTCAGTCAATCTGTCTTTTGCAAACAGACCTGAACAATATGCAATAGCAAGTTTTATTTCCCTCAGAGAGGAGAAATAAAGGCTGAGATCTATATTTGAAAGCAGTAATCCTATCTGTGACTAATAGCTTTTCAACTTCTGCATCCTTCTAGATGTCACAATTATCTGTATTTCCCCAAATTAAGTACATAAATTAATTAATGTAGATACATAAAACCAGGAGAAAGTACAAATTACAATCTTGTGGCCAGAAAATTCTCAAATTGGGAATTCAGGTTTGCGTCTATCCCAGAGCATTGCTGTATATGAGTAAGCATCAGAACAGAAGGACGTGTCACATGGGGTTCTCCAGGGGTCTGTCCTGGCTGCAATACATCTCAGTATTTACTCCATGATTCAGAGAATGCATAATGAATTTACAGATGGCAAGAACCTAAACCAAAATGAATGCATTGCAAAGGACAAAATAATCTTGACAAAAATGGAAATAAGGTCTGGGGAAAAAAACAGCATACACCCCAACAGGGACAAACTGAAGGTATTGTAAAAGCAAATGAACTACACAAATACAGAGCAGGAAACAGCTCATTAGAAATCAGTTCTGTAGAAGAGGACCTTGAATGATATCAAAGAGGAGCCGAACATAAGTCAATATCAAGCTATGGCAGGTTTCTTTAGGTATCAACAGGATTCTGCATGCATCCAAGAGACAACATATAGTATGCAAAATATGTGGAAAAATCCTTCTGCTCTGCACTACAGGGCACGGATGTGAAACTGCCTTGTTCTCACAATACAGGAGTGAGTGAGTAAGTAAATAAGCAAAAACTCATGTGGGCCAACTGGAAGAAATGCAGAGGAGAGCTGGAAGAACAGGACCAGGAAACATGACCCAGGAGGAAAGACAGAGCAGTAAGTATTTGAATCCAAAGAAGATAAGACTAAGACATGACATGCCAATAGCCCTCAAGCATGTAAAATGCTGCTGCAGAGAGGGACTGAACACTCAGTTCCCCATGTCCATCCAGGACAGGGGAAAATGTAACAGGCTTAAATTTTAACAGCAAGGTGTCCTGGCTTCATCTGGAATAGAGTTAATTTTCTTCCTAGTGGCTGGTGCAGCGCTGGGTTTCAGCTTTAGTCTGAGAACAATGCTGATAACACACTGATGTTTTAGTTGTTGCTCAGTAGCGCTGACCCTGATGAAGGACTTATCAGTCTCTCATGCTTTGCCAGTGAGAAGGACCACAAGAAGCCAGGAGGAAGCAGAGACAGGACGCCTGACCCAAACTAGCTAAAGGGGTATTCCATACCACAGCACATCGTGCCCAGTATAGAAACTGGGGGGACTTAACCAGAAGGGCCAGATCACTGCTTTGGTGGGGCTGGGTGTCCGTCAGTGGGTGGTGAGCAATTGCATTGTGCATCACTTGTTTTTCTTGGGTTTTATTCCTCTCTTTTTTTTTTCTTTTATTTTCTCAAAATTACTATTATTATTACTATTATATTTTACTTATTTTCAACTACCTTATCTCAACCCACAGATTTTACCTTTTTCCAATTCTCCTCCCCATCCCACTGTGCAGTGGAGAGCAAGTGGATCCGTGGTACACAGTTGCTGGCTGGGGTTAAACCACAACACAAGGTTTCCATGACAAGGGAATTTTCTGTGTTGGCAAGAATAATGAAATGTGGGAATGGACTGCCTGAAGAAGATGCCAGACAAACTTTCCTTGGAAAAGACAACTGATCCTGCCTTGGAGTAAAGATAAACTCTAAATATCCCTTGCAGCCCTATAATTCTTTGCTTGCCTATATATGAACAAACAGACAAACAAACAAACCTAATAACCTGCACCCTTTAAAAGAAATCTCTTCATCATGACTAGCCGGCCTCTTTCACTCATTAGATAACTGTGCCTTGCTGTTTTTCTTTCTTGGCCCTCCCCAGACGAGCACATCGGCTTAACCTGGCCTGGAGTGGCTGCTTTGCTCTCTGATTTCCTGCACATACACCTGGGCTATTTCTGCTCTGTCTAAGCAATGCTCTACAGAGGATACAAAAGCCTTTATGGATGATTAATAGCTAGCTTTCAAGGCTTAATGATTTGGCTTAGAAACTACATCTTATAGATCAGTCAGCTAATCTAGATCTTGGCCAGCTTCTCTTCTGCTCTTTCCAACAGGCTGAGTGAATATTCATCCCAACATCTCTCATGCCTTCAATCATTTTTCTCCATTATTAACCACCTATTCAGGCAATTATTCCCAAGTTGTACCACTTTGCTGAACAGACCATCAGAAGTCCATTCCCAATGGATATGCAGAGAAGCCTTAAAATTTGCTCAAAACAAAATGTCACTAAAGGCAGAAATCATTCAGGAATCTGTACAGTTTTCTAGTTCTATGTATTCTGTTTTCCATTTTTTGGCTCTGCAATGATGAGACTGCAACATATCTAAGGTAGAACACACCATTTTACTATACGATGGGTAATGTATACAATTTCAAACAGCAGTTCTTTCCTTCTGTTACTGGAAGAAAGATGAATAATAATGTTAAAATTAGTTACAGCCAGTATGTGGTAGATGGACCATTGCCATATGGTGGTTATGTAAATTGAATGACAAAATAAGGATCTAGCATTTATAAGCAACTTTTGCACACTACAGGAACCCAGTCTGCCTGTGCAATGCCTGCTAGTTTCCATGCCATCTCTCTGTAAAAGATGACATCAAAAATTGTTTTCGGAGATCCTGAACAATGATTTCAAGGAAAACACAACCCCCTTATTTGCCTAAATATGAAGAATATTACATTCACTCAGCACTCCTGTTCATTATACAAAGTAGTTGTGCTCTCCAATTAACTTTAATGTCTGTTTTCACTTGGTAAAATGATCTCCCAACAATGCATGGCTATGTTGCCTGTCTGGAAAGGTACCTGACCATACTTTGAGGATGACTAGATGCCCAAGCTTAGGGCAAAACCAGTTTCTATCTGGAGGCCATCAAAGCCACCTTCTTTTTCCCTTGATTAGATAGGGAATTTAGGACCAGCTTTAGGAGTCCCGATACTCTATGTATCTGTCATCAAAACACAAAATGGTGTCTTCAGACTGGTGAGCAAGATGCTTCCCCACCACCATTACCCAGTAAACTTTGAATATATTCTAGAGGCAGCATTTCAGACTCCTTATGTAGCTATCATGTAGCAAAGTGTAAATGCACTTACTACATATAATTTAAAATATTTTCATTTCTTACTATTTCTGCAGGCAGGGACACTAGGTACCAAGATAAACAGATAATTGCATCAGAAACCAAAAAACAGTTCCTTCTAAAGCTGAGTCACTATATTAAGAGAAGCTTTCACTTCCCAGGTCATCATGAAAGCATAGCACCTGCTAAGGAAAATAAAAGTTGAAATTAATTACAGCTTCATGAATCCTCGACGTACAGCACAGATTAGATTCCAGACTCCTACTGTCCCACCACACAAATACACGAATATTTTTCTCTAACCATATGCACAGAGGCTAATTAACACAAAATCCTTTCTCCTTGCTGAAAAAAAAAGTCTTCAGGCTTTATTAGAAGAACAGGAAAGCAATTAACTAAAGATTAAAGGGGCTCCATCTGCATGAAGCATGATAGAAATTGCCAAAAGGAGCAGGAGGCAGGTAACAGAGAATAAAACAAAAGACAGGGTGGGGGAGAGAGAGAGAATGAGCAATAGAAGGTTAATACTAAAATCGCAACTGGAGATCTTTCTCAGCAACCTGTTGGAAGTCAGCCTGAAGGGACAGGCCTAATGCAGGAACAAGCTTAGGCAAAAGTCTATTTTTTCTGCCACTCAGGTCAGGTTACCTGACCATAATGGTCCTTTCCTTCCTCATAACTATAAATTACACCTGTATGAAGAGAGAAGTGAATACTAATCATAAAATTAAGCAAAGCTGTAAATCTAAGTCGAACTAAAAACCTTACTTTATCATGATAGCAGAGGCAGCATGTAAGAAGCATTAGCTGTTTATTATTGACATCTCTGTCCAAGTATATACCCCTCCATCAGTCTTTGTAGGAAGTGATATGTCTCACAGGGAGTAGCTTCTTGTCATCTTTCTGAAGAAAGATTACAGGACTACTCTGCCAAAATTATCATCTTTGACCTTTCTATCATAGGGTAGCACTGGGTTTATAACATATGATCTGCTCTACAGATTTCTAGTACTAGAACATTTTTTAAAAGCCATGAAAGTTTCACTGTCCTGTCTGAGTGGATCTAATGTAGGTATTTTCCAGCACTACTCAATGGATGTGGAAGCCCCTATGTAGCTGTTGTCTGTACTAATGCAACCTCGCCTTTCGCCCTATGACAAATTGCAATACATATTAACTGGCTTACTTCTGTCAACATTAAAGTTGGCATATATCTGAAGTATCCCTTTGTCGTAATACTACAGGCTTGGAAGGGAAAAAAGTGGTCTCAAGGCCCTTTGATGCATACTGCTGGAATGGTCATAGATTCCGTCATGAGCACTCATATTAAAGTAGATACTAGATCTACTTAAAAGTCTGTTTTGATCACACCAATGAGCACGTCAAATGGCTCCTGCAACATCACGGGTGGATTTGTCTGTCTGGAGCTCTATGCAAAACCCCATCTCAAACCAGGTGCTGCCATACACTGCACCATCGCTGATGCACTATCAGTGAGTGGAGGGAAAGCCAGCATCACAGGGCCTCTCAGGGCTCATCAAAAGCTGAGTGTTCCTTAAGGATACTGACTAGCCCTGTGGATCAGCTGGCAATGAAACCGTGACAGTGAATTTGGCCAGTGAAGCATCCTGTTAATTCATTTCCCCTGCAGGTAAAAATAGTCTGCATACTGGCTGAACAGCTTCTCCCTAATGACTGTGACTGCTCACTGATACCATCAGAAACACAATGATAGCCCTAAAAGAGTTCACTCACTTGAAAAAGATAAATTCTCTTTTCTCTTGTGACAAAATTGAACAATTTAATAGAATAGAGCACCTCCTTAGTTAAAAATTGCAGGGAGCCATTTATCTATAAGAAACTACTGAACTTCTGCTGTTTTCTTCTAGAATAGAAATATCTACACATTGCAAGTGAACAGCAAGGACTGAAAATTCATGCTGGCACTGGCAGCAGTTCACTCACCTTAAAGCAGCACATAGACTACAATAGGAAAATAATTATGTATTGTAATATTCATGCAACTCATAAACACCTTCTTATGCTGTGTGATGCCTGTTAAAATCATCTGGTTGCTAGGTATATGCTGTAACTGCATGGCACAGGGACAATGGTGGGATGTATATGAGGATGGAACAATCCTCCACTTAAAGCTCTTCAGAGACTGAAGAATACTATTCACTCTATGGAGCTGAAGCTTAAGCTACCTGAATATCCCCAATATCTGAAGCAAGAAGAGATCTGACCTGATTGAAAGGGCTGGCTGCAAGCAAAGATAAATAGAAGGTCAAAAGAGGAATAGTATCCTTGGGAATCACAAACCACACACCCTTACAAAGGGCCATGGTGTCAAGGAAGCTGGCAGAGATGTTGCATTAGCAGCAGGCACTGCAGGCAGTGAAGGGTAGGGCAGGACCACCCCAGAGGCTGCTCTGCAGATCAGGATGAGCTGGGAGCTGGGATGATCAGGATACTGGTGAGCCAAGGCAGTTTCCTCACTGGCTCAATGCACTCTCACAGTACCCACACAGCAGGAAGTTTTGGTATGCAATTTAAGCATTGAGTACCTTGATTCAAGATTCATGGATGTTCAGAATTGCAGATATAAGCGCTGCAGAGCACTCATTTGCAGCAAACCCATCATTTCACACAAGCATTAAATTTAAGCTGTGCACTGTGTGGATCCAATAGATTTGACACAAAATGCTACAGAGTGCTTGCACATGCAGATGCGCCCACAGACAATGGATTGGCACCCATGCATTAAATCCCACACGTCCTGAAGAGGTCTGATTTGACTGTGTACAAACAGAGTAACCGAGCTCACTGTGTATGATTCAAACAGTACACTCAAACATTTCCTTCCAGGCAGAATTACAAGCTCTGAAAATGAGGGGCTATGATGTGGCACTACTGGTTTTAGCCAGCATCTAAAACACAGAAAAGTCACTATACTGTACACTTGACCTGTATTGCCTCATTATAGCTATCGACATAGTACTGTATCCCCTGAAGTTACTGCTCAGACTATGAGAGATACTGAGATATTTTCCCTTTGGGGGAAAAAAAATACACAATAAAAAAGCAAATTAAGCAAATGTATTTATTTGAAAAACACAGTAATTGTTTTATTATATTTTTTGCTTGTTTGTTGCAGAGGCTTTACTAACCAGGAGTTAGGTAGTCATCTTTAGCAAAAGCATAAAGGAGATGTGTGCTTCTCCCTTCCAAATGATAATTCTGGGAATATAATAGGAATCAATGTCTGAAAACAACATGTTTATAGATGCTCAATAGCATAACAATGTTATGCAGAAATTTCTGTTTACAGTACCTCTTCCATCATCCCCAAGATAAAGTTTCTGCATTTCAAAAGGTGAAGGCAATGTTTTGGTCAGTATGTTTCTTTTTAAACGTAGAAGTAAGTTAAACGAAGCTTGGGGCAGGTAACAGACATTAATAAAGTACCATTCCTCTGTTCATATTCAGTAAGGGATTAAATAACAGCTATTGAGCTGCGCAGGTTCTTGATGTGCTAATTCTGAGAGAGCACCTGAGCAGATGCCTTCTAGCACTATTAAGATGCGGAACTATCCCACAGCCCTGGGAACAAAAAGAAACGCAATCAAGCAAACTTAAGGTCCTCATCCTTACAAACATCATTCCAGGACTCCAAGTGCCACAACCTAGGAACTCTTTATGGAAATCCCACTAATGACATATCCTACTATGTCACAGCCTTGGCCAACTCTGACATTTCCGCAGTCATTTGTCTTCACTTTTAGAATACCCTCCTCTTTCCCCAAGGACGTGCTTACAGAAACCGGCGGTACTCAGAATACCGGCGGATTTGCCGTCTCCCAGGCACTCGCCGAGCTCTCTCTCCCGCGGTCGCAAACTGCGTGCTGCCATCTCGCGGCTGCTCCGGAAGTCTCACCCCGGCCAGGAGCTGCCGCCATTTAGCCCCGCAACGCCAGGTCGCTAGGGTGACAGGTTACAGTAAAAGGGCATATTAGGTAAGCTGCGGCACAAACTGAAACACCTGATTCTCATTCGCTCCTCTGAAAGTCAACAGGTCAGGCGATGCAGCCCGACTGCCCACCTTGTCCTTTCCATCTTAGAAAAGGACAGAGGGGTGCAAGTGGGCTCCAGCCATCACTGAGTTCCTCCACACCAGCTCTCCACCCACATTCAGGCTCTCTCCTCGAAAGCCGCTGCAGACCTAACAAGCCTCATTCCTCACTGCCTCTGAGCTGCTCTGCCCAGTTTTCTTCATGTTCGCCCCTCACACCAAGACTTCCTGCTGCTCTGCTTGCAGCCACCGCTTCAAAGCCAGATTTGTAGAACCATAGAATGGTTTGGGTTGGAAGGGACCTTAAAGATCACCCAGTTCCAACCCACCTGCCATGGGCAGGGACACCTTCCACTAGACCAGGTTGCTCAAGGCCCCATCCAGCCTGGCCTTGAACACTTCCAGGGTTGGGGCATCCACAACTTCTCTGGCTCAAGGTATTCCCACTCCTCTTCCAATATCTTCCTGGTCCAGGGCAGAGAATGTGACAGTATAGCAGCAGACAGACAACCTAATAGTAACCATAGCCCTACTGCCCTTCCTGTTCATACAAAAAACACTTGCCCAAAGCCTTTCACTCTTCATACCACAGTAAAGTGAAGATAAAACGAGTTTTTAAGATTGTGAATGCCGCAGAGCAGGAATTACCCTGTTCCTCTCACATGTGCTTAGTATAAAGTTCAAAAAAATACACCAGCCTCAAGTGCTTTCACGAGTGTTACCACAGCTACCCAATTACTCTGATGAATTTTATTTACTTACTCATTTATTTTTGCTCCAAAGATAAAAAGGTGCAGCTCCTCAGGCAGCAAGCCTATTCACAGCAGGAGAAACCAGGATTTCTTGATGTTTTGAATTTAGTTATGTGCTACTTTTCACCAGCTCAGAATGACAAGTTAATGACGAGGGAGAAAACAATTCAAGGGCACCAAACCTCGTCTGAAAAAAAATAATAAACCCAAGAGAAAAAAAAGCACTTCACTTCTGGCTCATGTACACAGATACAGTGAGAAAAACACGGCTGGACAGGGCCTAAAGATCTCAAGCCATTTACTAGGTGCCTAGTGCAGCAAGAGAAATACTACTTCTGTGAACTGTTTCTTTAATCTGTTTTTAAAGGCATAAATGTAAGAGGATCCACATTGTTCATGCCTGGATCTCTCCCCGTTCCACCTTGCCTTTTTCAAAATCACCTTCTAGGAGACTCCATAACCAAATTTTAAACTCCCAAATCAGTGGTGTTTGTATCACCTCACTCAGCAGAAAAATCACCCAACCTATCAAATGGCAAGTGCTTTCAAAGCAATTTTCAAAACAGGCCAAAAGAACCCACCTCAGGACAAACCCTACTTCTAATAAATCAAATTATTTAAAGAGGCTAAAATAATAAGCAGATAAAAAACAATTCAGCATAACCACAGCCAAAGATTTAAATGATAAAAATTGGACTGGGAACTATGCAGCTGAGTAAGATAAGCACCTCACTACTTGATGGAAACAGAAAAATGACAGCAAGCACTTTCCATGAGGAAGAGGTCTTTCATGAATGAATGAGAATTGTCCTGTAGATGTGCTTCTGTAGTTACCATAGCTACATAGTTTTATCCTTCCTTCCTTTAAGAGATCCTTACTCACATCTTAAGCCTTGTCCCTCACCCCCAAACGTGTTCAAAAAGTTATCTCAAAGATTCTGCTACATTTAGATGACATTGCCCTGCCCATCGTTGCAGGTATTAGAAACCAACCTACTTAGATACAAAAATTAGCTCCAAGACACAAAAATAAATCATTCTGTATGTGGAAGTATCTTAGTCTATTCGTTTGTTTTTGAAGCCAAAAATTCTAATACTTTGCTTGCCCACCATGG
>WYDI02014487.1:10841-49081 GCA_009867235.2 Psittacus erithacus
TCTGTATGTGGAAGTATCTTAGTCTATTCGTTTGTTTTTGAAGCCAAAAATTCTAATACTTTGCTTGCCCACCATGGCTGTGCATGCATTCACAAAGAGTTTCAAAGGCATCCTCCACACACTTCTCAGTACATATTTTTCCAAGACGTTATTTCTTTTTGAAAAGAAGTCTCAAGCAAAACATAACTGAGTACCTGACTCTGCATTGCTGCAATGAGTTAGTTGCGTTATATTTACAGAGGGATAAGACAAGGAAAGCAAACATCCTATTGTTGCATCCTGGCAACATGACTGTAAACTAAAACAGCTTAGTGAAAACAACCTTCAAAGAGGATTATCTCCAGTATCACCTCAAATAGCAGAAAAGCAAATTTGGAAGTTAGAATCATGAAACAATAATTACACTGTAACTCAGGATAGCAACAGCCAGATGAAGTACAATTCATCAGATCTTTGCATGTTGTTACACTGCAAAAACTATGGCTTGCACAAACAGAACTGCCAGCCTGAGCTTCTAGACATTACTGACATTTAAGAAAGTAGCCCCTTCAGTCTTTTAAGTGTGAAAGACCATTTTCATAATGCCTAATTTGTTAGTAGTTTCAAGCATGTTCCCAATGCACTTTCTATACCAGCTGCAAGCAGTTTCACTCCTAGGACTCTGCAATATTAGACAATTGGCTTCGGTTTCTGGAACAGCACTTCAGCCAAAACTCTTCTAAAGATGTCTGTGCATCTACCTGAGGCATTCAGTGTTCTGAAGTCATTAACATGGTATACTTAAAATGGATCAATCACCTTAATAGAACCCAGAAAATTACATAGTCAAGGGTAAAGAGAGTTAACCTTTTCATAAAGAAAAGGCACATTTTCTAAAGCAAACAAACAAATGCACACCCAAACATACAAATTCTCCCTCACAAAACATATACAATGTTCCCAAGATGCCTCCAATCACACTTTGGAAGATTACGTTAAATTCTTGATGACTCAGGTCAGAACAGTCCACCTTGGCACTACACTTATGCAAATGATGGGACTAAAGACAGTATGTGCCTTGATATCAAGTATCTTGTCTTGATAACGACACATACCAAGGGGTGAGGCAGTTCTCTCAGAAGGGCCTTTACAGGAGTCATAGGTTTACGAGAGGTAATTCTACCTTTGGATCCCTAGAGAAGAGGTCAGTCAGTCAGTGCAGATCACTGAAGATGCCCCTCACAGGCAGGTTTCTGCCTTGCCATCAGCCTCAAAATGGTTCTTCATAAAAGCTCCATCCCCAAGCAGTGAGGACACAGGTAATCTATAGGCTACATAGGAAGAAAACAACAAAAAAACCCCAAAAGACATCAAGTTAGCATGGGACAACTGCTGCCATTGCCCTCAGCAAGTAGAAGCAAGGAACAGGATACTTCCACTACTCCTTCCCTAAGGATAACTGAGCATGGTCAACTTGGAGATGCCTCCTGGCTGCTGGACAGACATGGCAAAGAGGGAACCTGCGACAACACTAGTAAACTTCCTAAAAGAAGCAAGAGATTGCAGCAAAATTAAAATCTACAGTCATGGTGGAGTCTTTGACAAATCTCAGGAAAGACAGCAGATAGTTGGTGCAAACTAGAAAGACACTGAGTTAGCTCATACAGCATGTGACATCCACACGCGAAGAGGGCAAAAGAAGCTCCATTCTTCAACATCTTTTACATTTAAACTGGCAGATCCTGTTCTGATACAAAGTATTACTCCTCTACTTTAATATCTTGTGTTCCAATAGCATCCATATTTTACAGGCTGGAAGGCTGCTGTTGTAGCCATTTAGAAGAAAATGTGGGACAGTCTCACCTCAAAGTTCTGGTCAACTCAACCCCATCATTTAGAGATGGATGTATATACCTCAGCCTTACTATCTAAATTTCCCCAAATAGCCCATCAACATTCTCTCCGCTTTCTCATTTTACTACTGATGTGCTACACACACACAATTCCATACCAAATAGATTGTATCATGCATCCTTACTTACATGCCAACACTTATATCCTTACTCATTCCCAAGTCCCACATACAAAATCATTAAAGAGCACAGAGAAGCCTGCACATGCAAGTGTTCTTTGAGGAGCAAATGACCACATTTACCTACTGAGATTTAATAAAGACAATCTGTTCAGTTCTGAGCAAGGTAAAGGGGTGTTTTGTTTTCCTTATTTTCCTCATTTGTACTAATGGTGACAAGTACCCTGAACCAGCATAGACACCCTGTGAACCCAGACACCAGCTAATATACTCCCCATTTGACACCATGGAGAGAAATGTCTTGATGGATTTGGAAAGCTGTTTCCACTTTTATATCTAAGAAAAATTATCTATCTCCAGTACCTGCCAATATCATGAATGTATTTTTTTGATGGAAAATGCAGGTCTACTCATTTAAAAGATGGAATATGTCTGGTTTAGGCTTTATCATTCTTAGGTAGTTATGTTTGTTCAGAGAGCGAGTGACAGTTTGGATTTAGATACACTGTTGTGAAGGAAATAGATTACTATATTTTGCACATCCACATCTATTTTAAATCTAAGCTGCAACCGACCTTCCTTGCCACAAGACAGTGATTTTAAACCATTCTACTCATCCCTTTGTTTGCACAGGAAGTCAGACGCTGAAAAGAACTGTAAAATCATACCATCCAGGAGAATAAAACATCTGAGCAAGGGTGGAGAAAAATGCAAAAGCATATGCACACAAGATATGCTGTAAATCCCAGACTGTGCTTTTTGGTCTGCTATACCCCAGAGCCCACAGAACTCTTTTAGGTGACATCAGGCTTCAGAGAAGTGGGCCCCTGCAAACCTCATGAAGTTTAACAAGGCCAAGTGCAATGTTCTGCATGTGGTTTAGGGCAATTCCAAGCCCAAAGGCTGGACAAGGACTAGACTGAGAGCAGCCCCAAGAAGGACTTGTTGGTTGACAAGAAGCTCAACATGACATGGCAGTGTGCACTTGCACCCCAGAAAGCCAACTGTGTGCTAGGCTACATGAAAAGGATAGTAGCCAGCAGGTTGAAGGAAGTGATTCTCTCTCTGTACTCCACTATGCCAAGATCCCCCTGCAGTACTGTGTTCAGTTCTGGAGCCCCAACACAAGACGGACATGGACCTGTCGGAATGAGTCCTGAGGAGGCCATGAAGATGATTAGAGGGCTGAAGCACCTCTTCTGTGAAGACAGGCTGAAAGATTTGTGGTTTTTCAGCCTGTGGACACCTTACAGTGGCTTTCCAGTACCTAGGGGGGGCCCACAAGAAACCTGGAGAGGGACTTTTTACAAAGGCATGTAGTGACACGACAAGGGGGAATGGCTTTAAACTGAAAGAGGGGAGATTTAGGCTAGACATTAGGAAGAAATTCTTTACTATTTAGGGTGGTGAGGCACTGGCACAGGTTGCCCAGAGATGGCTGCCCCATCACTGGAAGTGTTCAGTGCCTGGTTGGATGGGGCTTTGAGCAACCTGGTCGAGTGGCAGGTGTCCCTGCCCAGGGCAATGGGTTGGAACTAGATCATCTTTAAGGTCCTTCCAACCCAAATCGTTCTATGTGCAGTGGCTGTGGGAAGGAAGATCATCAGACTGTCTTGCCGCCAACAGCTCAGCTGACTCCCAGGCTCTAAGCATGTGTAAGTAATATGAAAGAGCAAATCCAGTTCAGCCAAGAGAGCTGAACTAGCTATTACTCCAGAAAGGCTTGTGCTGAGAGAACACACCAGGTAAATCCAAGGTGCCTTAGATTGAAATGTCAGGAAAACAACCACGATAACAACAAATACTGCTGTTACCAGATGATGATAAATTTAGTGCAGTGGATCACTGAGAACCTCAATCTTGTCTGTAACTGAGGTAAAAACACTGTAAAAACTGAAGAATAACTGAATAAGCAAGATATAAGAGCACATCCTCCTCAGCCATCCAGACTTCACAACAACCATGCCAGCATTGCTCCTGGCAACACAGTGAAACAGTTCACAGTTTAATCTGTTCTGAAGAAAAATGTATTTGGTCTATGTGCTATCAAAGGCTCAGGCTACCTTAACTTCCCACTAAATTCTCTGAAGTCAATGTCAGTTTCCTCATTTGAGACATGGTTTGAAGTATACAGTATTTTTATTAAGATTACCAATATCTTGCCAATCCCCAAAGGGATCAATGAATCCAAACAACCCTAGCTTTTCAAATTACATTCTGGTCTGTGTCTATGAAATTACTACTTTAAGACTGTAACTAAGGAATAGTGGGAAGCAAGCTACCTCCAAAAGGGAACTACAGCGTATTTCACATCATTCACCTCCCCACTGCTCCCCTTTTCAAGACGAGTGGAAAACCTTATTCCTAGCCAGCAGTCCCTCTTCAATGTCTCCTTATTAGTACAAACACTACGGATTTTCCACCAATGTAATCATTGAGGTCCCTTTCCTCTCTACTGATCACCCTCCAACCAACCTACTGGTCTACCCTTGTGGTTTATCATCATTGTATATTTTGCTGTTCAGCAAATTGGAATGATGTGAAATATCCACCCACATTTCTTTCAACCATCACACAAAATGAGATCTAAACTGATCTTATTTTAGATCTCTTCAAGTACTTCAAGCACCTGACCAGTCACGCAAACCCCTCCCACAGTAGCCTAAAGTTCGTCCCAAGAGAAGCCAATCAAACACCAAATGGTGATAATGACCATCAACTATCTAAGTTACAGTTTTCTTTATTCTCCTATAAAACTGAGAAGACCAAACAGTACAAGGACTTCAAGCCCTGGCATCTAACATTCCAGATAGAACAGATAAGTAGAACACAAAAATAGAAAACATTTTAACACACACACACGCACACAAAAAAAAAAAAAAAAACACCCCAAAAAACCAAACAACCCAAAACCAAAACCAAACCGACCAACCAAAACCAGGAAGACCAGACACCCTCAGCTGAGAGATGATCAACTAAAGAAATGGTGGATTTGAGACAGAAGACAGCTATTAGACTTCAGCAAGTCTGGTACCTCCAGTGACTTTCATTTGTTGCTTATGCAACGTTTCACAGCAACCAAAGCTACCCCCTCAAAGCCTCAGCAGCAGAAAATATGTTATCACTTTTTAAAAAGCAGACAGGCTTCCATGCAGAATGCTTAGATCATCCTCAAAGTTTTCCTTAAGGTATCTCACATTCATTCTGAATAAAAATCTCTTTAACAAGACTCAACCTTAACCACAAAGGCCCAATAAAGAACTTACATGTCTTTGGCTAGTCCAAGAAAAACAAACCAAAGCAACATACCTCATCAATGATACAAGACTGTACCTTAATTAGAAACTCATATCCAGACACATTAATGCATAACCCCACACCTAAGTGCCTATGTGGATCTTGACTATATTCAAAGCTTTATTCTAACTTTTCAGGATTTGTTGAAAAATACATCTTGTGCAAATTACAAGCAGTAATTAGCAATCCTTCTCCCTTCCAGTTTTTGATTCCTCCCATCCAAGATGGTTGCATGAAAAGATTTTAAAAAATCCAAACCTAAAACTAAACAAGCTCATCATAATCAATCATTTATTTTTGCTACTGGAAAAAGAGAAAACAAAGCCATTCCAGAAGTCAGAGTCAGAATGGAGACTTATGCTTCACAAGAGCTACCCAATAGATTGAACCTTACAGGAAGATAATGTGGAGGAAAAAAAAAAAAAAAAAGTGGCAACTGCAAGTTACTAAGCCACATCTTTAAGAAATTTGCTACCCAACACTTCAAGTAATACAAAACAATTTTGTAGCTTTGTTTATCCACATGGATGCAAAACTGGAGATACTTCAGCAAAAGCTTACCTTTGATAGGAGTAACTTCACCTTCATGTATTTCAAGATGCAGACTGCACACATACCCAGGACAGCAGAAATCACACAGATTTACTGAGAAATTAACAACTATTCTATCACTACACCTGCATTTTAATTTCCTAATCTTAATCCACAGGCATTCAGGAACTTTAGCTAACATGCACTTACATAAGCAGCTTGATGTCTTCCTTTACAAAAGAATAAACAATGAACACAGCAGTTCTTTTCTTCTATTTCAACTATAAAAAGAAGTAACATTAGTTGGCCACCAATGCAAATTCAGTGCAAAACTAGGCAACCTTATTTTCTTACTAAAAACCCAGCATATCCTATCTCCTTCAATATTAATATTCACTTTCATTTTAAAAGGGTAATATAAAAAAGCTTGGTTCAGTTAAGGAAGAGCTTTTTTTACAAGGAACAAGTCAGCATCAACGTTTTCTAAAAATACAGCAGTGTCACCCATCAGTGTGGAGAAAGTGTTCACTCCACAAGTGCCAAAGTTTTAAGAACAAAATCCCACACATTTATTACAAGAAAATATTACAATCAACGAATTTCAGTGACCAAAGAGTAAAACTTTACAAAAATGCAAACACTGTAATTTCCAGTTGTGGAGTGCTAGATATTCCAGGTTTACAAACATGACATCTTTTTGTTTATGGACACTTACAAGGAATTTCCAGTCTGCTTTATTTTCCATCAAATACAGTACATTTATCCAAACAAAAGAATGTACATTCAATATAAAACATCTTGAGCGACAGTTACAGTCCAGTTTCCATTCACAGTATTTTTAGTGCAATGCACTAACAGGGCCAAATATTTCTCTATCCATAAAAGTATTTTTACTCCTGATCTTGTGATCAACATTTTTAGATATATTTTATACAAAAAGTATATATGAACACAAGGCACCTCCCTAAGTAAGGGAGTGAACCCACATAAAAAACATGGTATTTCTTCTGATGCACAATACCTTTCAAATTGTAGCAATTTGACACAAATCACTAAACATTTTCTAAAAAGTAAAAAAAAAAACCAAAAAAAACCCCCAAACCACTGACGCATGAAACCTGCCAAGAATTTCATAATGGCAGACATGCGGCTGCTTTACTACAATCTTGATTAAAAGGTTAAAAAAAGGTATCTAAAACATTTTTCAAATTATACAAAGTCAAGTGCTACCCATTAGTGGTCATTCATGATCTCCAGAAAAAAAAATATTTTGAGTTTCTCCCATGCTATCCTCCCTTTTTATTAATATTTAATGAAATAAGCTAACATGAGTGGTTGTGCACAGATTGTCTGTCTATAATACATCAGCAAACATTCACTACCTTCATATTAACATTAGTGTGTTGATCTTTTAGAAAATAAACTGAAAAAATAAACTGCAACTATCATTAAAGTGCTTGTGTATCTTTTTTAAAAAAAAGTACATAGAGGAATGTGGATATGCTTGTAAACTTCCCAGATGTTTACAATGGTTTCCTATGAACCACATGTGGAAACAAATTGGAGATCTTTGCAGCAACTTCAGCGAAATTCACAATGCCCCAGAACGGGGAAATCAGTCAATCTGAACAAATGGATGTTATGGCAAATACTAAAAATTAGTACAATACAGCCAATATATACTATGCTGCCTGCTCTTATACATTCATTTGTAATAAATTTAAAACAGTATATAACACAACATTTGCCAAAGTAGGATATCACAAAAAAACTAGAGCTGTTCAATCAGCACTACTAGGGAGGACCAGCATGCACAATGAGCTCTCTGAAGGTTGTTTCCTAAATGAGGAACAAAACTCTTCTTCCAAAGCTGCTGTTCATTAACTTGCCTCTGTACTTCTTTCATTTCAGAAAGTTTTCTCTGTATTGTCAAACCTCAACTGCATTGAGGTAACTGCTAATTTAGAAGCTCACATGCATTTCAACTACTTCAGTGTTTGGGAAGCAGCACTGTCCAATGAACAGTCAGAATGGCTATTAATTCAGTAAGAAAACAGCAGGCTATGAAAACATCTCCTCCTTATAATAACATTATCAGGGTATTAGCAGTTCCAACAACAAACTTAAGGTTTTTTTTGTTCAAATGGATTTCAGACTTTCTGAACATCACCTGAACCTATCTGAGGAGAAATGGGAATAAACTAATGCTTTGAGTTTACGGATAGAATTTTGTCTTAAATTACATGACATAGATAATTTATAAGGCTAAGCTTTTAATTCATGACCAAAATGCAGAAGCCACTCCTCCTCTCAAATACAGCATAATTCAGGGTCCACCTGAGTATATTTATGACCTTCTGTCCCACTTAGCCAGGATTTGTTACAAAGTCACAAAAGCACCAGATTACAGTTTTACATAGCTGGCTGGCAGGTCACTATAAAAGCTGAACTCAAACCAAATTACCTCCTGGGAAGTAGTTATTTCAGAGTTGCAATATAGGACAAGGCACATATACTTGGCTTTCTCCTCACCAAATATGCTAGAAAGGTAGTTCTGAATAAGGATGTTAAAAAACTCTTACAGGTATCTCTATTGTCTCTCTTCACTATAATTTTTTGTACAATCCCCCAACTTTCGAGCATCAGTCAGTCACCGTGAAATACAAACTGACAGCATACATAACTTACTTCATTTTTTTTAAAGAGGTCCTTTCAGGAATATGCCATCTTTAACATGAAGGCTATGGAAAACTGAGAAGCTACAAATACAACCCCTCCAAGTGCCAAAAAGTTCCCAGAGTACCACATAAGAAGTTCAGAAAATTCTTGGCCAGATTTCTACACGCATTTAGGCTTAAAACAAAAATTCTTGATAAGAGTTGAACACTTCAAAAAATAAAATGACCAGAAGTTTCCAAACCTGTGCTTATATAAATAAGCATTAAAAGAATCAAATTCTAAATTTGATGACTGAAAAAGCGTTCGTAGGCACCTAACTCATATTGATTTTGCGTCAAAGCAATTAAGCATCTGAATTACATTCCAGAAAACTGTTCCCCGTCTTTTTGTTGACAGCGCAAAGCCAATATATATTAAAATTGAAAAAAAAAAAAAAACACCAAACCAAAAGAATAAAGCACAAATGACAATTCCAACAAGTACACAGAGATTTTCTTCTGTCAACAGCTTTTACTGTTGTACGTTCTTTAGTACTTCTTCAACTGGGTCAGAGAAATTAACTAACAGGTGAAGTTATTCAAACCAAACAAAAGTAATGTTAATTTAAAAAATTTACTATTTTTGACATATATTAGCTTGATTACAACAGATGCCTTAAGACAATTTAAAGAGTTGACTCAGTACAATTTAACCTATATTCTCTTCCAACTTCCTACAATGACAAGTTTAGAAATTAACTCTTTTCGAAAAAACACTAAAAACATGTAAGAAATAAATCTGACATCTACCTTAGTAGTTAAGCCACTAAACCATAAAATGTTTTCAGCAATAAATCAACAACAGCAAAAGAAAGGCAGTGGTTTTGTTTTGTTTTCTTTTAAAGAAAAATAATAAACAAAACACTTTTCCTCACCAGACAACAGCTTTAGATCTTGTACTTCTGCCTTTGGTTTTATTTTCTTCAGGTGAGTGAGATACATTTGCTTTGTGAGTTTTCTTATGATGTTCTAGAAAAGCTTTTCTGGCAAATGCTTTCCCACATTTATTGCATCGGTGCAGAGAAAAGTTTTTTGTTACTTTTACTTCAATGCCAACATCAGCTCCTTCATACTTTTTATTGGGAGAGTTAGAGGTGACATCCTGTTTTGAACCAATCTGTTTTGTTTCATCCCTCTGAGGGCCTCTTTTTGTCACCTTATTTAGAACAAGATCAATTGGCTTTTTTATTGCTCTAATTTCCAAACTTGCAGTTATTTTCCCAAGGTATCGTGGTGACTTTTTATGAACTACAGTTATGTGCCTTATCACATCACGCTTGCGACGTGTTTCATAAGAGCAGAGTGGACACCTGTAGTATTTAACATAAATGTTATTTCCATCTGTGTGTAATTCAATGTGTTTTGTCAAGTTCTGTTTAGAAGTAAATTGGCGTTTACAGAGTTTACAGTAAAGCTGCTTGAAGTCAAAGCCAGCTGAAAGTTTTGGCTTCCTGGTTTTTTGCTGGCCACCTGCAGCAGATGCATTGGTTGATTTAGAGGTTGATTTAGCAGTTGATTTACAGGTTGATTTAGTGGTTGATTTAGAAGCTGATTTAGGGTTTTCAGGGTCCTGTTTAACTTTATTTTTCTGTGCTGACGGTGTGCTTTTTTTCTCATTTGAATGATTTGTTCCCTTTAATTCATTCTGTGGAGAAAGGGCAATGGAAGCGGGTGAAGGTTCTACAGAATCTGCTGGTTCAACTTTTACTTTTATTTCTATGCCATTGGCAGTATTGTTGGGCCCTTTCTCTCTTTTAGAGTTCTTTCCAGAAAGAGTTATCTTGTGAACAATTTGCATGTGCCTTTTCAGCATTATCTGTGAACTATATTTTCTCTTGCACAGAAGGCATTTGCATGCAGTTAAGTTGTATTCAGCCTTTGAAGACGACTTTTGTTTTCGGGTCTTAAAAGACTTTTTAGCAGAAACTGTATCCAAGAACAAAGGTTGCCCGGGCTTTGTAGCAATATCAGGAGTAATGGAATCCCTTCTTAATCCTCTATGAACTTCATCAAAATGCCTCCTTACATTGGCTTTTGTAGCAAAAGATTTATAACATACAGGACAACTTCTACCTAATGCTACAAGGACATTCTTGTTTCGTCCTTTCACAGTGGACTGATTTGGTTTCTTTTTTGTTTCTATGTACTTCTTTAGCTCTTCCATCTTTTTTTTGTGCACTTTTCGAATGTGCCGGCGTACACTCCGTCTGGAATGAAATTCTTTCCTACAAAGGCAACATATCAACTGGTGGCCAAAATCAGAATTATCCAGAGATTCCACCTCAGGATTTACTGCTGGAGGCTGTTCTTCAGGAGTAGGTATCACCTTGTTTGTAATGGGATCAGCTGGAGGTAATTCTACAGTCTCCCCAGCTGGGGTTGGGGCTGGAGCTGAAACAATCTTGGGTTGCTCAGTGCTGGGTTCCTGTATCTGTACTGGAGCTTGATCAGGGGTACTACTGCTTTCTACATTCTCATCTGTGCTATCAGTCTTTGATACATATTGAAATACAGCATTTTGATTAGTTTCTATAGGTTCCAATTTAATTATATATTCTTGCTTATCTACCCTTGGATAGATTGCTTCCAGGAGGTCACTTATGGCTTGACTCTGTTTATCAGTTATATCTGGGAGGTCTGTGAAAAGAGGCAAAAGTATTTTTTAATGATTTGGTAATTTCAAGTTATTTCAAAGTATCTTTTAACCTCTATGTCAATTCAGTCACCAAATTTGTACAAAAATCCTGTACTTGTACTGTTTTTCTGACCATTTACGCTTAAAGACTTTGAGTAATCATTGCTATGGTATCACTGCAAATTACTTTTTTATTAAAAGCCAATATTGGAAGTACATACACTCTTCTAGCATGCTGATGTGAAAGCCACCTAAACTAAAAATTAGCTTGCCTGGAATTAAAGTGATCTTTAAAAATCTGTATCAACTGCAAAAATGTCAATGACTCAAAAATGACTGAACTTATTCTACAGGTGTACAACTAAGTCTGAAGTATTATTAGAAACAGATTTTCCACTGCTGGAAATAGTGCATCCTCAATAAAGGAACCTAATTCTGGAAATAAGCTCTTCTCTCTAAATTCTCAACAGTCCTTAAGAAACAATGAAATGTCTGTGTAACCTAAGCACAGTATGAAGACAACAGCAGATAAGAGGGAACTTAACTTCTGGGGCAGGGAAAGCTTTTAGTCATACCAAAGCAGTCAATAGGCTCAGTGATACAGTAAGAGAGTAAATGTTAAGGACAGAAAAAAACCTGTATTATTCAGGGGGGAAAAAACTTTACTAATTTCTCAAAACAATAAAAATTGAGCCAAAGAAGCTATTTTAAGAAAGCGTAACTTCACTGACATTCACCAAAGGTTCATCCTGTGTTCTGCCCTGATAATGAGCTGGAACAGACTTAAAAATCAAGAAAGGCTCCTTCTTGTTTGTCTGATGCCAGTAAACTTCTCAAGCTGAAGTTTGCTTTTGAAGTACTAATTTAATAAACCTCATTTCAAAACAAAAAAAAAATTAATGTTTTTGATGCATTTATATTCTTGGCTTCCACAATGTTAAGTAGTGGGGTTTAACTTGTTTTACCAGAGATACTGGTAACTTTGCTGGATACACTTTTTGCATTTATGAAAACTAAGAAAAACAAATGATTACTCCCATCCTTACCTTCATGTCATTCATTATTTTAGAGGCCTCAATAATATCTTGTTTTTAAATGCCAAATTAGTTAGTGATCTAGTTCCCAGCACAATACACTAAGCATCTGCACTGACATAACTAAGAAGTCAAGGTGCTACAGCAAAATCGTGAAGCACCAAGATGATACAGTTTAGAGTTTTCCATGATGATTTGAAGATGTGATTCCTGGTAACAACTAATTAAAAACCCACACTTAGTCAGGGTTGTTCCTTCCACACTGCCAGCAACACATAAAAAGTGTCTGTACAAGAAATATGCTGGGTTTGTTACTCAGAACCCATCTTTTAACACTGAATTTTTAACACCTTTTGCAGTCGGTTTCAGATGCAACTATTTATGTAATTTTTAACAAGGGTAAAAAGTCCTTGCTTTAAGTCCTTTCAAACCACTTAATGACTACACTAACAGAATACATCTCAAAAAAGTCATCAGGATTTTCACCATGAGGATGGTGAACTTTTATTCCCAGCTCTTGCTTCCTATCTTTTATTTATTGGAGGGGGAAAAAAAAAAAAAAGCCATCACCAAAAAAACACCTTCCACTTTAGTCAATCATCATACTCAATTTTATATAATACAAGTATTTATAGCCAGGATTTTCACCATGAAGATGGTGAACTTTTATTCCCAGCTCTTATTTCCTACCTTTTATTTATTGGGGAAAAAAAAAAAAAAAAAACAAACAAAAACCAAAACCCCACACAAAACCCAAACAACCCTTCCTTCCACTTTATTCAATAATCATCATACTGTTTCACATAAAACAAGCATTTATATAGTTTTATTCAGAGCACGTAGTATTATTCTCTTCATTTGCATACCTCCTAGCAAACAGTGAAATATGAAAGCTAACCAGCAAATTAAATGAAGGCTAGGATGTCAGAAGCTGGATGGGAATTCTTTACTGAGGGTACTCTTACTCTGCTTAGGAACTTTTGCATCTAAGTCAGATGCACTTCTAACCTTGCTCTGAAAATACAACTCACACCTTCACACCTTTTCACAGGGAAGCTCTGTGACTCTGCAACTGGCCAAGCACACTTATTTAAGGAAGGTGACAGTACTAGTCTTCTCACCTTTCTCCTTCACAACATTAGCTGACACAATATGGGAAAAGAATTGCGTATGTACATCTTAGGTCAATCCTAATTCTGTAAATATTGAGGCAGGAATGCATTAGTCAGAAAATAAAATCCTCACTGCATCTATGTTGATCTAGTCGAGAGATCAAGACAATCAGAAAGCTTTACAAACATTTCTGAATGCTGGCACATTTCCAAATTATTCAGCTTTACTCAGATCAACAAAAAATCATCACTGGAATGAGACTTCAATGAACTTCTTTTTCCATAAAAATATACTATATCCTTTTTTCATCACTTTTCTTTTAATAATAAAGTTTGATTTCTACAACAAGGGTGATGGGCTTTGCCTGATCACAGAATATCTTACTGCAGGCCAAGGTGAGGTGAAGTGGTGGGAAATACACAGTATTGCTGAAGCGCAGGTCCTCAAAGAAAATGGTGAACTTTTAGTCTGTGTTTAATAATGAGTAAGACTAAAGGACTGTGTCCATGACACTGAGCACTTCCCCAGTACAGGAGAAAAGATGGATATTGATTCCAGCCTCCTTATAGCATCCAGCTGAAGTCCATCACAGCTATGCTGTTCTAAAACTGAAAAGCTTTCTTAGATCTATACCTTTCTACGAGATTAATTTCAAAGCCCTTTGGCATGCTTTTTGATATCTTTCACAGTAAAGAGGGAAAAACAGGAAAGAAAAAGGGGAAGAAGGAATACAAAGTGCTAACAGGGACACTCTCCATTAAGAGGGTGGACATATAACTAGCTATCAAATTATGACATTAACAAGGGTCTCGGTTGTTAATGCATAGTAAATGCATGCTGTGGCTTCTTTACCACCATAAAAGTTATCTACATATGCTACTACTAAAATTTAATTTCACTTTTTATTTTTTTTGCATTTTGTTTCTGGTATGTTTGTATAAATGGTACAGAAAGATAACTTTCTCAATTTCAGAGAGCTTTATTAAACATTTCAATTAGTAAGACTTACTGTCATCCATCTGGAGACTTGGAGGACAATAAAACTTTTTATGAGTAATTAAATTTGGTAATCCTCTGAAGAGACTCCGGCACAATTTACACTCAAAAATGGTGTCCACATCTTTTAACAAGATATGTTTAAGTTGTTTAGTTCCTGTAATAAAAGAAACATTACACTTAAGGAAGGTTTTCTGCTCATCTTATAATTCACATCACCCCATGAAAATGGTAACACTTTAAAAAATGACAATTGTAACAGCATTTAATCTTGTGTTAACACTACTTTACTGCACTCTTAAGTTTGACACATAATCAAAGTTTCATTATGAAAACAGACTAGTTTGGAAAAAGAAAGTCAAGGATTATGCAATTACAGTTTACAGGGAAAATGTGATGATTTATGATAAAAACTAATAGGTAACACTAGGAAGGAGTCCATGCTACAGTATCTGGATGCTGCAACATAATAGCCCAACAGGAAAGAACAAGCAACTAGAGCACTTAAGAGAAGCCTGCCAGTATTCCTTCTTTACACTTACTCAGAAGTGCTGAGAAAACAATATACATACAGCTACTTCACATAAAAACACTGCCTTGTAAGGCAAAAAAATAGAGCCTACAATAAACCAAAGAGAATAACGAACAGGTCAAGAAATGTTACTATATCTAAGAATCTGACCCAAGATCAAGATGATGATCCTTATGCAAGAAAGTAGAACTGTAGACATCTTTTCAGCCTACTGAAAAGAAAATACATATAATTTAAGTAAGCAACTTTTCTATTACAACATAGGCAGTGTGACAAAATATGCTATGCAGGTTTTCCAGACTATTATACACTGTATATTCAGAAATTCCCCATGGATACAGCTTGATTTAGTATTGTTGATGTATCCAGTTCCTCCCATGCTTAAAGAACTAAAAGATTCAGAGTTTAAGTTACGTTTCAAATTCACTCCTTCATTTCTCATCTCACAAAAATTAGGCCTACAATTAGCAATGGATTACTAAATTGTTAATACTTACCCACTCCAAATTAGACAGAAACACTAGCTAACCAAATCCATATTATTATCTTGCTTTTTTCTTCTTAAAATGGAATTAGCCAAAATTAATCAAAATTTGTTAAATAAGCAAAAACATAAACTAGACCAGAAAATAAATAGTATCAGACAACTATGAAACAGTACCAAGACATTCTTCAAGCTGAAACTGAAGTTCAACTTTATTGTCATCAGACACTTCTGTTAAAGACTTACTTTTAAAGATCAAATTCAGACTGCAAAACTATTTCCTCAATGAACCCCTTTCAAGCAGTAATAAGTTCATAACAATTAATAGTTATTCAATACAAATGGGCCTTACCAAGGCAACATTTTCCTTCTTGATGTACTAGTAGTACGTTGTTCACAACTGAGCTTTAGCAAAGCATGATGTCTTCTCAGTCTTCAACAATTGCTTAAAAATGGGACCCAAACTTGACTAAGTGAGGCTACTGTCCAGTTTCTGTCCCCTCCTATGCCTTTCTTGGACCCCAGCTATAGCCTCATCTTTTCTCCTCACTGCTCTTTCTTCAAGTATTATCACCTCACTTTCATCTGACCTGTATTTTTAGACTACTGGACAAATACTTAGATTTAGTGAAAACCCCAAATTTAAAACTTGGACAGATATCCCCCAAAAGCAAGTTGTTTACTCAGATCTCACCAACCATGTTTGAATTTCTGCAGATATAGAAAACCACTGGAAAAAAGCCATCTGAACAAAACTGAAGATGCTCCATGTAGACTGAATTCCAGTAAGGTGCCAAACTATAAGTCAAACAAAAGGCCTCAAATTTGGTGACAGCACAAAATAATCCAAAATTTGGCCAAAATTTGCTGTTGATGATGCTCTTGCCACAAACCACTCTCCCAGACAAACAAAACAAAAAGATCATCTAAATCATCACTGTTTCTCAATCAAGGGACACACAAGTTCCTTGCTCTCTGTCTTACTACACTGATATTTCAGTCTTTTTCCATTCAGGACTAAAATGATTTTGTCTAATCCAAATTACTGGTCTTAAGAATTGGTTTTAAGAATCTGGGTGAGATTAAAGGATTTCTGACATACCATAGGTTAGGCTAGATGACATGGGAGTCACTCCAGCTTCAAACCATCCTTATGCAACTATGAAGCTTTTCACTGCTGGGAGTTAAAAAAATAATTGATCCTTTTGAATTAAACTGTAGACCTTTAGGGACTTCTAGAAACAGCAAATAAATTTAAATTATCCACTGGTTTTGTGGATATAGCAGGCAGAGGAAAAAAAAAAAAAAAAAAAGGCCAACCAAAACCATCTCCTTATTCTTGACCCAACTGCAGATTGTGGCAACAAGCAGTCTCCTAACAGCATATGCTGCCTCCAGCTTACTGAAGCCTTCTCTATTTTGTAGTTAGATCTAACTGAGGAAGGTGATACCTTGTCAAATTATGCTAATAATTGTAAATGTTGACACCAGGATAACAACATAGTCACAAGAAATCAGTACAGAACACTGGTTGTTACCAATACTTCTCTAGCAGAAAAACCAAAGCTCATGCCTTTAGCAAGCAATATAATTTTTAGGAAAAAAAAAAAATAAAATAAAATTCATCTGTTATTCTTGATGCTGCAGATGACAGAAGATTCTACTAATACCCCCTAAATAGTTATGGACAGTAATCTGGCTTTCATTTCTATTCCTTTACCACAAGAATCAAAATAGCTTCCCTCTATAATGAAATGTTTATTCAAAACTAAGCAGTAAAATCCTGGTCTAAGTCTTTTTGCCTTCTATTCAACTTCCCTGATGCAGGTGAGCAAAGATGTCAAGGTAAACCATCAATGTAACACCTGCCAGTGAAGATAACCTGGAAGCAGCCCAGAGACAGAGTACTTTCAGCTACTTCGTGCTATTACCAGTAGAGATTCCATTAATCTACTTTGAGCAAAAGGAGCCTGGCATGCATATCTGAGGCCTGAGGCAATCAAACCAAACTAAAAAATGTTATTAGTGACAACTCTCACATCCAGTGAAACTTTTCAGATATATACAAAACAACTCTGTGTGGAAAAATCATAGAAACATAGGTTTCAGTCATCTCTGGCATGCTCACCAAACACTCACTTGTTATTCTTAGGCTCACTGCTATGTACTGTAACTCCCAAAACCAATAAGGAACACCTTAAAAGTAACATGATAAAGCAATTCTGAAAAGTTCAAGGTAAATACTAAATTTTCTCTTCACCTCGGGAATTTAGGACAAACTCATTAATAACAGCAGGAGTGATGACATAAAGCAGAACAATAAACTAATTTTTAATGTTTTTTGAGAGATACTTATACAGCAGGAGCTGTATCTTCACTACTTTATATGAAAAACCTTCCTAAGAGGAACAGCACCTAACACCAAAAACCTACAGTTTGCAAAAAATGCAAAAAGTCAGTTGTTGGTTAATATACTAAATATACATAACTCTTATAACAAAGTAATGAACTTTTCACAAAACAGACATAGCTTCATACCTGATCGAAAACACTCAATAATTTGCTGAATACCAGATTTTGATGTCTGCAGAGGCTGCTGTAATAACGGAGGATCACCAGGTTCCAACACGTGCACTGAAATACATGAAAGAATAATAAGCCATTGGGGAACACTCAAGCGATTTTTATTAAAGTGCAGATTTTCTATGCGTACAATAAACTAGCTAAAAAGAAAGACAAGACTACAGTAAAGGTTGCCTTACTCAAAAATTTTCATCTACTTTGAATTAAAAAACAAAATACTGAATTTTCCAGCCATGATGCCTTCTAACAGTTTGCTGTCATTTTGATTTAAAGAAAAAGTGTATTCAAAGCCATGTGCATCAAACACAAAACCACATATAAAACCGAATTAGCTCACTAGAAACTTGTTGTCAATTAAAACAGTTCCCCAGAACAATCTACTTGACTCCCATCATTCAAATGGAAACAATTGCACAAAAAAGCATTACCAAATACTGTACTTTGCAGGTATGTGATTTCAATGTTACCAGTACCACCCAAGCATGGAATCCAAATTTAAAGTAGCATTGATCAGGAAAAAAACAAAAAAGCACAAGTGTAACTATACTGTATATACCAAAAAGAGCTGTTATAATATTTTTACCAATAAAACCACATACAAGAAATGTTTCTGGTTTAAGCAAACTGTTGAAGGTACACCTTATTTATGAAGTCACATTCCACATCACAAGCTTTGTAAAATCTACTGAAACCAAAACATTTACTGATCAGGATGACTGCTAAATTATTTGAGTAAGCAGTATTTATGAGTATCAGTAGCATTCCACTGCCGTATATGCATACAGCAACTAAGCCTTGCTCAGAAGGAAACCCAAATTTAAATAAGAGCCTTACTCAAGCATTAAGCAAGTGTTCGCAAAATTGTCAGTTAGGTCTTCTTTTTCATTTCTTATTGGCAAAATAACTAACTTTGTACTTTGTAAATTGGCTCTTACTTTATTCATTTGGTTCTATTTTTAACCCCATTGTAAGGTTTCCATTTTTAAATGAAGCACCGACCATCTCTAAGAAAGTTACTTTTGATAAAGAGCACTAGAGGCATCGTATAAAACTACTTAGAGATATGAAGTACAAACAGATTAAGCACATTTTGACAGAAAAGTCATTCTAAAACATGTAAGGTTAAAAATAAATTCAAGCTGAAAAGAACATCAGAAAGAAAAGCAGTCTAAGAAAGGAATGATAGAATGAACACCCCTCCAACTATGCTGGCCCCATAACATACTATTATATATAGGAACACATAACAACCATTACAAATCAGCTAATCGTTTGGGGATCTCTAACACAATGACATATTGTATTCTACTGGCCTAGTCCCTATTCTTCAAAATAGTATATTTTGGTTTGTATACTGCCTCTAATATGCATGTGCAAAACCCACTGACATCAAGAGGAGTGACATATGTGAAACAGACGTAACACACTGCTGTTATTTGTAACACAAGTATTTTAGCTTTCTTAAAGCACTAGAACTCACAGCCATTTCATCTTAAACACAAAGAACTGTTTCTACTTGCGAACAATACCTACTCTCAAATTACATTTAATTAAGGAGCATTATCAAAGTTGCCATGCTCATGCTTTCAACTATTAATTCCCCAAACTGATGCCTGTCTTTTTAAACACAAGTGAAAGCATCCAAATAACATGTTCTACAACAAGGCCACAAGAAAAGGACCACACTTCCTTTCAGGCTACCAAAAGTAACAGTAGGCAGAACAATTACCAGAAAAAGAAAATAAAATCTAGCAAGTTAGCTAAACCTTCAAAGTATTCATTACACTTTCCACTGATGGCATCTTCCATGTCACACAGCAGTGGAATGCAAACAGACATTTCAGGATCGGGTTTTTTCCTCCTCTGAGAATAAAATATTTGAGTTCACCCAGATACGTAAAGTAAAAACATAAACATGAATTCAAGAGGTTGCCAGAATCGTCATTTTACAAGGAAAAAAAAAAAAAAGCAGACTATTACACTTTCTGGCAACAAAAGGCCCAGCTGTTTTACACAACTTCTTGCCTTTCTCTCTCACTACATACAATGCCCATGTGGTGGTTTGGGGATTACTGCACATCCTGCAGGCACTCAGAAGTTATATTCCTAAATTAAACTTAACACGACAATTCAGGGATACTAAAAAAACGTTACCAAACAAAATTCAGAAACTTTTTGTATCCAGAATTGTCACTGATGATGCACATTTACAACACAACAGTTTCCACAAGCTTTTAACACAGCAGAGAAGTAAACCAGCCAAAGCATCGCACACCACTGTACCTGTTTCACAGCATCCATGGTGATGGTGGTCAGTCTGACAACACTTGTCCCTTAGAGGCATTTTCCGTGCATACAAGCTACTTCCCTTCTACATCCAGCAGCTCGTTTCTGCTAAAATAAGCACATTAACTGTCACCTCCGAGCGGCAGGTGACTCAGGAAGGCCAGCGTTAACCCCGCACACCCACTTCCTACAACGGCACGGCCGGAGCAGGCCAGGAGGCAGCGGCACCGTTTGCGCAGCAGAAAGTTTCCATTGTTTACAGCAGTCTCACAACGCCCTCTGCAACGGCCGCTGCGACGAGCCCGGCCGCGCCGCTCCGTTCCCTCCATCCCTCCCGCTCGGGCCCCACCGCCACCTGCGCCCCGGCCTCGCAGGAGAGCTCCCAGCCGCCGTCAACCCTGCCGCCGTCCTCCCGCCGAACCCAGCGCAACTGCCCGGCCTCGCGCCCCCTCAGCGGGCGACTCCCGCCGCGCCTCTCTCCCCCCGCGCCTCTCTCCCGCCGCGCCGCGCTCCGTCCCCACCTCCAGCGCTCCTCCCGCAGTCCCGCCGCCGGCACACCGTCTCTCAGCTCCCGCGGGAGCGAGGAGAAAGCGACGTCCCAGACAGCCAGCGGCCGCTGCCCGCCCCCCGCGGCGCCGCCGGAGCCGAGCGCGCCCGCCGTTCCAACCACGCGCGAGCCCGGGCGGGGAGGGGCAAGCGGCCGGCAGGTGACAGCGGGCGCCGAACTGCCGGAGGCGGGAACGGGAGGACGCGGCGCGGGAGCCCCTACCTGGAAGCGGACGACCAGCTTCCCCCGGCCCGAGCGAAACTTTATTCTCCAGTGTCCCGCCACAGCGGCGGCCGCTGACCCCGGAGCCGGATGGGCACAGGGGCAGGAAGTGACTGCGGGCCTGCCGGCGAGGGGACGCGCAGTGCGCACGCGCCGCTCCCGGCGCCGCTCCCGCCGCCGCCCCCCAGCCCGGGCCGCACAGGTGCCGCGGGGCCCCACGCGGTGGCCGTTGGGGTGATGCGGCGCTGGGATGTGGCGGGATGGCGCGGCGGAGGCAGCCAGAGGGCTCGGCAGGCAGGCGGCCGGGCGGCAGGCAGGAGCCCGCTCTGTCCTCGTCCCTGTAGGCAGGGAGGCTCGCTGCTCATCGCTGCGCAGGACGGTGATGTGTCCGGCCCTTCTGAGGCACCGGAGCTCGGACGCCGCCGTGGGAGCAGCCACCGTCACTTGAGGTGGCATTTCTGCCCCGTCTCAGACCGGTCTGCTTTATTACACTAAAAAATCCCCAACTGAACACTAGTTGTTGTAGTAAATTCACCATGCAAAAGCATAGATCAATGTTTTCAACACCTGGAGGAAAAACTCGTGAGGAAGAGCTTTGTGAAGTATATTGCAAATACCGGCAAGAGGAATCGCTGCGCTGCAGTGAATGGCTGGGCAGCTGGTGTCTCCACATACGTTTTCTCAAGCTGTCAGCTTAGTCCTTTGCTCTCTCAGCAGCTTGAGTTGGTGAAGAGGTAATACTTAGTTTTTGCCAAAGGAAAGGATGCGATTAAGTCTTCTGCTTGCGGAAAAGCGTGTATTGTTTAGAAAAAACCTTTAAAGAAATGTAAGGAATAAGTACAGGATTACAGAAAAAATACTGAGTGATGATACTAATATGGAAACAATGTGGCAAGCTTTGGCTTGTAATTCTTAATGGAGATGGGATTCATGGTTTCAAAGTCAAATCTGCTGTCTGTGTTAGAGTGAGATATCTCACACTGTTGCTCAAATCAGACATGAAGAGAGTGTACCATCTGTGACTATCAACTTAAAGCAAAAAAGCCTTCTTTTAAAAGATGGACATTGTTTTCACCAGCAAGTTGTCTTTTTCCAAAGCAACAGGAGGCGAGATCCATAAAGTCCATTTGGTTTTTGGTTAATAAACTGGAGGCACCTTACATGTCAGAGAACAGTTCAAACAGCCTGATGCCAAGTAACATCTGAAGTGCAGCAGAAGTCGGTTGAAACTTTCATGTTAGGCAGCCAAGCCCAAGCCTTTGCATATGCCCGGAGGTGCTCTCACCTTGATGAGCTTAACTACATCCTGAGCTCTGCTGTGTCATAGACACAGACTGGGTGAGGCTTAAACTCTGCCTGGCTACTATGAACATTAGTAGCCTTATTACCAATATAATTTTGAGTGATCAAAAAATAAGAAAGAAAAGCAACATGCAAATCATAAACTCAGAAATGGGAGTTCAAGCACTTTTGGTTGTATTTCAAGTGACTGAAACAGTTATAACAACTTTAGCTAGTGTCTTAGTGCTACCAGCTATCACAAAAAAGAAGCAAGCATAGTTGTCCATTTCCTGGTAAACTCTCAGCAGAAAGACATGAAGTAACAGAATTCTGCTGGTCTTGAAAGGGAGATCTGTTCCATACATTTCCAAAAATAATCATAAAAAAGTTCACTCCTGCCTCAGAAAAGCCTTGTCAAGACATGGCATCTTCAGAGGTGGGCTGTCCAGCAGTAGTTCCTCCACCTCTTCCTTGAACATTACTGATAAAATCTAGTAACATTTCTCAAGATCCACCCCTTTAATGAGGACAGTGCTTAAAGACATGAAGAGAAAAAGAATCCAGTGCAGGTGAACCACTTTGGAATCAAGTGTTGGAGAGCAAGAGTGCCTGCCCAAATCACTGGCCATGGTATTCCTTCAGCATCCCAGCAAGGCATTTTTTAGCATGCCATAGTCCTTTGCTGAGGTCCAGCTCACTGTAGAGTGTTTTACCATAATAGTAATCTCAAATACTGAGTTACCTTGATACCAGCTTATAAATGTCATCTTCTAAGTGCAAGGATCAAAGACAATGGGCAAAGCAAAAGCTTATTGAACTACTTCTGCCAGTTCAATATGTAATTCCTCTTCAGCTTCAGAAAAATCATGATTTCTTACATATTGCATACACAATTTTAGATGTAGGTCAAACCCCATATAAAATTTCAGAGCAATTTAGGCTGAAGGCCATCTCGGCAGCTACTGGCTCAGTGCAGGACTATATTCACAGTCCAATCAGGTTGCTCATAGCCTTGCCCTACTGAGTCTTGAAAATACGGAAATTCCATAGTTCCTTTGCGCTTCTCCTGTGTTTAGCCACTTTCAATGAATTTTTTTTTTTCCTCTGCCTATACAATCAAGTTTCTCTTTTTGCAGTTTATGGCCATTCTCTCTTGTCCTTTTCCTGTTCATCTTTGAAAAAAATAAAGTCTAGTTTCACTTTCTTAATAACTCCCTGCTCAGTGCAGGGTAGGGATTATATCCTCTCTCAATGTTCTTTTCTTCAAGATAAAGAAACTGTTCCTTCGGTCTCTGTCATATACTTCAGTCTCTGGAACCAACTTTGTCACCACCTTCTGGGTACTCTTCAGTTTCTGTCTCTTAAATACTTGGGAGCCCAAACTGGACACAGTATTCCAGATGTGGCCTCACAAATGCCAAGTAAAGGAGAAGAGTAATTTCCCTTCATGTGCTGGCAGTATACTTGTTGATGTAGCCGGGGGTGTGGTTAATCTTCATTACCTTAGAGGTGCAATGCTGATTCTTGTTCAGTTTTTCCACTGAGACCCACAGGTCTCAGAGTGCAGAGCTGCTACCTCATCAGTCAGTCCCCAGGCTATACCATTGCATGGCATTTTTTTTATCCTGAGTGCAAGACTTTGTCCTGTCAGCCCCTTCTCCAGCTTGTTCAAGGTCTTCAGCCCTGCCTTCCAGCACATCAGACACTTTCCCAGTTTCGCATCTTGTGTGCTGAGGGTGCGTTCCAGCTCGTCATCCAGAGCACTAAGTATGTTAAACAGCATAAGCCCTAATATTATTGCTCCTTGAGGAACACCACCCCTAACTAGCTGCCAGTGAGATTTCAATCTACTAGCTGCAGTCTTTTTGACCCTGACAGCCAGACAGCTGTATGCCATACATGCATACCTTGCAGTCTTCCCCCCTAGTTACACCTGGATTTGGCTAAAGGGATTCCTTGAGAGCCCGTGTGGATACTCTAGCTGAAATGATGGTAAATGATACCTTCTGCTTTTCCCTCATCCACAGAGCCATTCATTTCATCATAAAAGAGAATGACATGGATTAAGGAAAATTTGCCCTTCTGCCTTCCCTCTCTCCAGTTGTAGAAATTCCAAATAAATTA
This sequence comes from Psittacus erithacus, assembly GCA_009867235.2. Taxonomy (NCBI): domain Eukaryota; kingdom Metazoa; phylum Chordata; class Aves; order Psittaciformes; family Psittacidae; genus Psittacus; species Psittacus erithacus. The sequence goes on from WYDI02014487.1 coordinate 35,235, forward strand.
ATATTAAATACTCTAGTTTGGTGGGAAGGGGAGTTTCTTATTTTTGGAGGATGGCCAAATAGCAGCTGAAATCTTATTCTCTCTTAAATGCATTTTCATAACTTTTGTGTCCCACTCTTAACAATGGGCAGTGCTGCATGCGCATATAAATCTCAGTAACTTACTGATCTTGTAACTTGTTTGTGAGTAAAGACCCTAATCTGTATATTGTTGTGTTTAACTTGTTTAGTTCATGATGTAACCAATTAGTGATGTGGGTGAACAGATACATCCAAACTTTGACCAGTCAGGTAGCCAGTCTCACAAAGTGTCTCTGTTACTGATAAAAGTTGTCAGCACAGATCAGGCAGTTCCACCTGACCTAGCAGAAGATGCCTTTAGGAGAGTGCTTTTCAGAGCAGAGTCCTTTCAGCCAGTGACTGGCTGTTGTGTATGAGAACTTTGGATTGAGGTGTCAGAGATGCCAGTAAAGCTGACTTCACACTGCTGCAGTTGCTCATCCAACACCATAAACTGGAACCAAGATCCAATTTGTTTCATTGTGTAAATGAAGAACAAGCAGAGGATTTTGCCTGACTTTGAAAACTGGAATATCCCATCATGATAATTGGAATCTATAAATGCCTAAATATTTATTCAATAAAACTTACTGAATAAAAATGGAAGGGCAAAACCTGGGAAAATTTTCTTTTTGCCTTCTATAGATAAGAAAAGATTCAATGACAGTAAAAGATATTTGAAAACCAGAGTTCTTCACACAATCCAGAATTACCTTGTATTCAGTGAACCTGGAAATTCACAGCTAATTCACGTGCAGTGTTAGAAAGTGCAAGATGCTCTTCCATATAACAAAGATAAAGATAAAAATACTTTTGATCTATTTCATGTGAATTGTGGGCATAAAATACATTATTAGGGAAGAGGTTTTGGAGTTTAGCTGTTGTTCTCTGGCTGATGTTGTCAACATAACCAGCAGACTTTGAAACAGCATCTTTATTTATTCATTGCCTTTTAAATGATATGGAACTGGTGAGATGTTTTGAACTGAGACTTCTGTTACCACTTGGTGATCAAATTCTTTTTTAATTGTTTCTCTGTTGTGGTTAATGGCTTTGAGAAATCAAAAATTCAGAACAGTTTCTCTTAGTTACTGGATTGTGCTTCCAAAATGTTTAATGAAGTATTCTAGCAAGGGTGGTATTTTTTGGTAAAGGATATCAAAGTGTTATCTCATATCATTGTGATAGTACTTTAGTGTCCACTGAGAGGCTTTGTTCTGCCAAAGGGCTGGTAGGAACACCTCCTGAGATGCCTTGCCATCTGTTTATACATCTAAGAGCTGTAGGATTTGATTAGTAAAACTCTTCCTCATGCTCTGTGATCACTGATGTTTTTTCCTGTACTTGGGATGCATCTTGGATGAAGCACCTGGCTTCACAGTAGTTTTGTCTAGGAGAAAATAATTTTAAGTTGGAGTGAATGCTGCACTGAGCACAGTTCAGTTTTGCAGAGATAAAGGTGAAGTGGCATAAACTCTGGAGGATCTCATGCGTAACGTGCTAATCAAGCAATGTCACAAATCAGTCATAAGGTGTTTTACTGCAAATGCAGATATTCCAGCATTCCTTTATACATCACTCTTAGTTTATATCTTACTGACTTGGTGTAGTTTCATCTAATGTTCTCACTGAAAGCATCCCATGATAAACTATACATTTGTAAACCCCAGATTAAACAAATTTTAGACGTAGAAGTCTGAAAGCAATTCAGACTATTTCAGGCACATTAAAACTCCTTTGTTAAAGTCTCTGAGTCCTTGATGGCCAGATGGGTAGAACATTGCCAGAGAAGCAGAAGACCTTGATTTCTAAATTCTAAACTACAAGTTTGAGACATCTTTTGTTAAACACAGGGGTCATAATTCAATCAGGAATGCATGAGCTGGGGGGCTAATGAGAGATTAACAAAAACAGGCAGGTTCTTTTGATAATGAGATTAATTTGGGGAAGGAGAAAAACAGTTCTAACTTCTGGTTGCAATTCCCAGTGCTGTTTATTTATTTATATCCAATGCAGCTTAAACGAGAAATGAATAAACAAGTCCTTAGAGCACAGACATGTTGACTTTCAGATAAAGGTGGGATCTGTCAGACAACTCCAGCTTGTTTTTTCTTGGGTCAGTTGCTGCAAAAAAGTACATTAAAAGTTTTCTATGCACTACCAATGAAGTGAAGTAGTGCACTAATTCTCCTAATGCTGTTTTATAGCTCAATGCAACTTGCTTATAATATTCAGTTTTAAACTGTGTATGTTATATGCCTCATGGTTTTGGAGGAATCTTAAATTCAGTTATATTTGCATCGCATCTACATTTGCATAATTGCAGTGTTTACGCTATGCTTATACTTTAGCCTTGACAGTATCTAATGGAAAATCCCTAGGCTAGAATAATTCTGAATCCTAGTCAGTATGTATTCCAATCTAACAGGCAGCTGCATCTTCATGCTCTGTTCCCCAGTTAACACAAAGCTTCATTACACTTTTGGGATAAATATAAACCGCTATGTGAATTATCTTACCCATAATTCATTTATTTACAAAGTTAGTAAAGCTCATAATTAATGAGACTTCTCATGAGGTTTAATTCCCTTCTGTGCTTTCTAATCCACTACTATAAAGTTTAGCAAAGGGAACAATTTGCAATGCATCTCTCCCTTAGGAGATCCTTGTTATCATTTGATTCAACCTATGCCATTTGTTTTTTTCCCTATATACTCTTCAGCTATGATTCCTGGTTGCACAGTGACACAGCTTCACATGGAGGCAGGAATAATTGTCTGCCCTAGATGTATTTAGCTGATGATTACAGCACTTCTGTGGAAAGTCTGAGCTGGTGATTCAGTCTCCACCAAGGCTGTTCATGGACTGGAATCCAGGTTGCCTATTTCAGTGCTGCACCTTCTTCTGATAGTGTTTTCTGGCAAAACAGGTGGATAGCATACAAAGTTAAGGCTTCTTTTCTTTCTTTTTTTTTAAAGAATAATTTTATGCAGCTAGAAACAACTGAAAAATATGGAAAATAATCTGAGAAGAAAAGCTTTGGCAAACTGCAAGTGACAAGAAATGACCACTGTAATGCACCAAGAAGACATTCTGAATCATCGTGTGAGTGTGGTCAGTAACCCTGTCTTATGAGGAAAAGTCAGTCTAACTGTATTGAAGACATAGCTTGGACGGTTTTGAGTGGGACTTGGGAACTTGTGCCAGTGGGAGTTTAACCTCAATTAGCCAAGAAGTTCCAGTATGCTCCTTTCCTCCTCATGGATCATTAGCAAACATAGCATGCTTTACAACTGAAAATAATTTGTGTTGTGTACCTTCCTTTAAGAAAGGCATTATTCAGTGTAAATATTTTCCCCTTCTTACTTCTTTTTAACTTGTAACTTACTGTTACCTGCTTAGCTGGATAAAAAAAAGTAAAAAGCATGCTTCTCACAGCCCAGAGAGTTAATTTAACAAAATAATTAATCTAATAAAATGTATTAGGAAAAATTAAGACTTGCTTACTTTATTATATCATTAATTTGCATCTTCTTACCTCATTCAGTTTTCATCTAGCCCAGTGATTTTTTTCCCTGTACAGTCTTCCTGTAGGATGAACATAGAGTCAAATTAATTCATGTTCTCATCCCTCATTAATCTAATAGAAAATACAAAAAAATATGCAATACAATGAGTTGCATGCTTTTAGAAATCATTTAACTGAGGCATATATATTTAAGGGTTTAATTATACATTTGATATACACTAGGAAATGGAGGAGAATACATCTGGATAAGCAATTTGAGGCCAAATGTAGACCTTGTCTAGCACACTGATTCACAAGGTGATCACATTCTGTATCATGTAGTGTATATAAAGCTATTTTTATATTTTTTATTTATGAATCTGCTGAAGTTTAAAATCAGTATAAAGCATTGCCAGCTGTCTCTTTCTTCTGTAGGTCATGGCAAAGGATGTAGACTGTTGAAGACTGAAAAGAGAGGGGAGGGGAGAGAACATAGAAGAATTCCTAATCCTTTCAGTGGAGAAGTTAAAGGAGTAAACTCCTAAACTTATCTCTAAATGTACTGGTGAGGGAAAGGTACTGGATAAGATTGGAGAAGGGCATATGTTTCTCTGCATGTGTGTATGCATGTGTCTGTATGTACTCATGCAATTGTATGGATATAGCATGGGAAAGGATGGGAAGCAATAGTGTGTGGGAGATAGTTTAAAGAAATAGGAAACAGAGAAATATATATGGGAGGAGTCTAAGAGAAGGAAAGTGAGAATGAGAAAGATGCATGAGAAGGGGGAGAAAGAACTGGGAAAAACACAGGAAAGATTTAGAATAAAAGGATATCATAAGATGCACAGCTTAAAAATAATGCAGGCAAGACGGCCAACAATAAGTATGACAGAAAAGGGAAGGAAGAAGTAGAAGCCAAGAAAGAAGTAGGAAGTCAGTTCTACAAGCAGCAGATTTCATTAAGCCAAGTTTCCTGTGATTTTATGACTTATAATGAGATTGTCCTGTTTTCTCTTCTTGGCCTTTGTAGTAAAATGAAAAAGGAAGCATAAACATAAGCACCCAGACCTGGGGTCTAATCAGAGCAACAGTGCTTGGCAAATCCAGAAATAGCAAGATTATTCAAAAAGGAAGCAACCATTTTCATTAACTTATTTTTGTATGTGTCTGTGTGTAAATCAAGTCCTATACTGCAGGACAGTAGCAAACTTTTACATTTGTTTGAGAAATTTTGATTTCATTAGCAAACTTGCAAGGTATTACTCAGCATCAAGGAACAAATACAAGTACCCCCTTGTCTGAGGAGAAACCATGAAAGCCAAAAAAAAAAAATAAATCTGAATTTCAGGAATAATACAGTCAAAAGCCCTCAGAATAAGAAATTGTATAAATGCAACATTTAAATTAGCCAAACACAATTAACCCAATCAGCATAAAAACACTGTTTCATATAAAGAAAAACTACAAATGATGAATCACATGATGAACTGAAAGAAAAAAGAAATGGTACATGGCCTAGTGTGTACTTATAGGCAGCTGATAAGCTGGTCTGCCCATGTCTAAAAGAGGGCATTTCCATGTAAATGAACCAAGGTGTAGCTCTGCCCTCGATGGGAGGCTGATTTGGTTTCTACACTATGCCTGGCTCCAGTCAGCTTGTGGGAATGTTGTAACACTGAGACCTTGATCACTCTGTCAGAATTGGTTGAAATTTTCCGGAAGGTTCCAAAGCTATTGCAAGGCTCAGCCTGACAGAATGTGCAACAGAGTAAACCTTGCTTCCTTATGTAGTGATGCTGAAACTGTAGAAAAGCAAAAAGAAGTGAGAGATTTATTCAGATAGATAGGCAGTTGATCGCCGCTACATTAAAGCTAAAAACAGTTTGTGTTTGCACTGCAAATTAGATTTGCTTCTTGGATGGCAGTACATAGCATGTCTAATTTGGACTAGAAGCCCAAAATAAGGACACTTTCATTAAAATAAAGCCAATGACAATAAACTAAAGGTACAAATTAGGAGATACAAAACACAGCATAAATCTGGGCAAAAAAGACTGTGCAATGAATGTGGCAGAAAAGATTGACAAAAGTCTGTTCCTATTTCAGTGTTCAAAATCCATGAATGCATAAGAAAGATGTACACTAAAATTCAGGAATCAGAAGATTAGGAACTGATGACCGAAATAGTATTCAGCAATAAAAGTGGGCAGTTATGTCAGTAGCAACATATTTCAGCAGCCTCCATTAAGCTGGAATTAGACATAAATGACAAATAGTCTTAAGGAATCAAACCTCAGAGAATGAATTCCTGTAATGAGCAGGACTGATCTGTTCTGATACTGACCTACTGTGTCTCTCACATTTTGACAGTACCTGTATGAATGAAATTTATGCTAATGAAACTTAAGTGAACTGAGGTTGGCAGAGAAGAGAATAATTTGGAGGAGGATACTTTGTCCATGAAGGAATGCATCATTACTTGTGCTCAAACTGTTCTTATCCCACAACTTTTACTATTTCTTTTCTTTTATTTTTTTATGTGTTAAGGAAAAGGTTGGTGTGCATATCAGCATTTTTTAGTCATAAGCTTGGCACACTTTTCTGATACTTTCTCAAAAATAACTTAAAAACTTTTATTGGCCATTCAAAATATATTGTCCAAGCACCATGTCAGCTGCCTCTCAGATGAATTATGGCATTTGCTTCACTAATAATACATCTCCTTCAACTACTGCACAGTTAATAATCACATTGCATTAAGCAGCATAGATATTAGAGAATAGTTCTGAACAAGTTAATTTGGTGTTTTCACTAGTCTGGTGAACATGTTGCATCTTTCAGCATTTGCTGTCACATAGAGTATGTGGCACAGACTGACTCCCAGACAGCTAGTGAATTCAGTTAGTTACTTCCAAGGGAGTAAGCTATAGCCCACAGAGGACTGCAGTAGCCCTGGGCTGTTACATAGCAATGGAATAGTTTTTCTCCATTAATTCCGCATTGATGTTAACTCATCCTGTATTATAAGAAATAAACATTGGAATAGGGGAAGTGCACTATTTGTATTTAGAGAAGGGGGAAAAGACAAGACAAGGATTTAACAAAACTGTCAGTTTATCTTCATTCCTCCCAGATAATGAAGCAAGTAATGGAAGACATTGTTATTAAGCATTTGGAAGCTAAAGGGGATATATAAAAGCCAACATATACCTGCTGAGTACAAATCATGTCAAGTCATCCAATTTCCTTCTTAATGAGTAATAGACCTTGAGAAAAAGAGAAGTGGAATCTAGCAGGATTTCAGGGAGGTTTTTGATGTTTTCTTTTGTGGGATTCTCATTCATAAACTTATGTGACTAGAAAACTACAAACAAAGAGAATTTATCAATGGTTTACAGTCAAAATAGAAGATTATGGTAAGACTCTATCCTTATTCAATGCCATTAAATACGTTCATTCATAACTTAGTATGTTTGTTAAAGTTGTAGATGATTTCAAGCTGAAGGATCTGCAAGCACACAGAAGACCAGCATGAGAATTTAAAATTATGTTGATGAATTCAAAGAGTAGTCTACAAAAAGGAGACATATTTTGAGTTTGGAAATGAGAACCATTGCTCTCAGGTAAGAATAGACACTGTGTGGGTGGCACGCAGGCATTATTAATTTAAAAAATCATAAAGGGCAACAAGGTAAAGATTCTGCCAGTGTGTGTATGTGAATCTCCATGAATTATATTCCTACATTGAAGTATAATATTAGAGCTACAGTTTATCAGATTACCAGAATGGTGAGTTATCACAAACCGCTGAAGAAGTTAGCGAGGTAGAAAATTATAATAATGAGAGACTTCAATTGTTTGCTGTCATGCAATTAAGAACCCCAGTAATCAGGAAGCAGGTGTGCACAGCCCATCTTGAGATGGTAAAGGCTATACACAAAATGAGGTGAGACTTTGTCAATAGTAGCATTCAAATTTTGAGAAGAAAAGGAAATTTGAAAGAAGCAGATTAAAAATTTTGCTTTGGATTGGAGACTTCATAGCAACATCATATTACAGGTCAAAAGTCAAGGAATACTCTCAATTAGGAAAATATCAAAAGCTTTTCAAACAAAACCAGCACTAGTATGGTCAAGCCGCAAAGGAAGATAGTGAAATAAGAAATAGCTTCAAAAAAAAATGTAATCATGTGCAAAAGAGAGGGGGGAAAAAAAAAACCCAGCCAAAAACCAAAAACCAAAACAAACTCAAAACAGAAGGAGAAGGTCTATGAAGTCAAATGTGAAATCACAAACAAAACACTGTTTTCAAGAAGCCCTAGCTAGATGTTCAACACCATCTTAACCACACTGAAAAGAAGCAGCTCACCAGACCATCAGTGGAACTGATCAGTGATCACAAGTGGCACTCAACAAAGATAAACTGTATTAGAAAAAGCTAAATTAATTCTTTACATCAGTTTTCACTGAAGAGAGGGTCAGGGCAGTTCTTAATGCCATTCTTGATGAGCGATAAGTCTGAAGAACTCTGAATTCACACTATTAATAAAAGACATTTCAGAGCAAACTAATAAAATTTTCCAAACTAAATCACACAGACAAGATGGGAATCATCCCAGAGCTGTAAAGAAATTTAAACATGAATTGCTGAGCAGTAGTTTTGCAGTATGTAACCTGTGGTTTAAATCAACCTCTTAGGGCCAGAGATCTGGATACTGACAGTTGTGACACAAAGTTTAAAACAAGCTCCAGGAGAAAATCTGGATACTACTGGCCCATATATCTGATCTGTATTTTCAATCAGTTTTCTTTCTACATAATGAAATATTATCCTAGTAGATACATGGATAAACATGACATACTGACAGGGAGGCAGCAGAACTTCTGTTGGGATGTCATTCCTTACCAATCTATTAGAGATCTGTGAAGGAAATAACAAATGTCATCTGATTGATATGTTTTTCATGCTGTTATCAAAGATACGTAAATAAGTTACTCTGTCAAACAGAATATATAAAAACAAGGTTAAAAAAAAAAATACATTTTGCAATGAGAAGTGGATACCCACTAAGAATACAAAATAGAATCTCTGGTGTGTAAAGCAGACATAACCATATGGAAAAGGAATGAATTGTGAAAGAACAGAATTTTCAGGTGATGAACTATTATGCATGCTAGACAAACTTGAAACTGCCTAAAAAGGAATCCAGAGGGATTTCAAGATACTGAAGGACTTTTCAGGAAAAATAACCAAATTGAGTCATGATAAGTATAATACCAGTACGTGAGGTAAAAATACCCTAATTATAAATACATAACAGCTGTCTGAAACACTGATATCTATTATCTTTCAGAAGAGGCCTGGAACCACTGGAGGTGGGGAAAAAAGCCCAACCAATTAAAAGAATGCTAGAAATTACTAGGAATAAGGAATGAAACAGAAAATCCCATTATGTCTCTGTGTCAACTCATCTCGATCCACCTTTTGAACACTTGATACATTCTGATCATATATTTTCAAACAAGGCATTATAGAATTTTAAAAATACTGCAAAAGAGAGTAAGTCACTGAGATGAACAGGAGGAGAAAAAGCACCAAGGCTTTCCATGCTTGGAGAAGAGATGAGAGAGAGAGGGATGTGATACAGGTCTATAAAATTGTTAATGTTTTGAATAAGGTCAATAGGGAGTGCTTATTAATTATTTCTGACCTCACAAAAACTATCAGAACCTCAATGAAATTATTAGGCAACATGTTAAATATTGATAAATCTGAATATAAGGCATGACTAAATTGTTGGCTTCATTGCCATAGAATGGTTTGGAAACTGAAAGTACAAACAAGTTCCAAAAGTGATGAATAAATTGATGCAGGAAAAGCCCATTTGTAGGTGTAAAACATGATGGCTTTCCATCCAGGCAGCTCTTAGGCTGAGACGATAAAGAAGAAGTAGGATCACTGTTATGCTTTTTTGGGAATTTTTGCATACTGGCTTCTGTTGTGAACATGGTTCTGGGTTGCACTGCCTTACAGTCAAGCATGAAAGGACACAGGTTCTTATGAAGTGCTTATGATTTTAAAGACAAAAGTTCCACAGAAAAAATTCTGGGCGGTACAGTGTATGACAAGCAAATCAAGAGTCAGAAATGTCATACTTTGACAGAAAATAAAAGGCATCAAGTGGTGAAGTATAATCATGTATGTGAAGGAATATTTTTGGCATTTCATTTCAAGAAACATGGTCCAGAAGAAACCTGTGAGTGTGAAAAATGCCCAAAGACCTGTAAGAAACATAAAAGCATTACAGATCTTTTAGACTGAAAACTCCCAGTATGTAAAATATAGCATCAAAGAAGGAGGAAAAATTGTTCACTAAGTCATAAGAATAAATAATTAAATGTAGAAAGCTCAAACTGTTGCAAAGAAGACTTATGCTAGTCCTCAGGGAGGACTTTTTAACAAGATCCCAAGCATTGGTGTAAGTTGCCTAGGGAAGCGTAGAATCTTCATCATCCTAGGGCTGTAAGAAAGACATCTGCTAGGACCTATACAGTTTAAGTCAGATCATTCAGACTTATGGGGGTTGGTGGACTACATATATGTTCAACATCCATTACAGCCCTGCTTTTTTCTGACATTTGAGGAATGTCTTATCTGAAATATGTGTGATACATTCACACTATTTTGACTGCATGCTGGCGTGCAGCTATTCATGCTGTCTTTGTGTATATTTTCTTTCTCACTCCATCTCTAATTATCTTTAATTTTATTTACATGCTCAGCAACTCTTCCTCCCAGTCAAATTCCTCTCCATTAACTTGCCACTCACTGCTTAGTGTTATTCCCTGTATTTGTCACATTGCCCTAGCTCATTTTTCAAACAGCCAGTAGTGATTTGTTCTTATTTATATAAGGATAAGTTTAAATTTCTTTTTACTTACTTATTTTTAAAAGCACAATATGACAATTGAGCATGTTATACTAAGATCAATACAATCCCCTTGTTCAGTATATTCTCTCAGGAAATACTTATTTCCTTGGTCAAACACTCAGGTCAAGCAACCCAAATAGTTTGCTTAATCATGCTTGGTGGAGAAGTACTTCTTGCTTTAAATCTAGTGCAAGCTGTTGGCAGCATTTAGACACTAAAGTTAGGCTTGCAGGATGAGCAAAAAAGCTCTGACACCTGGGCTGTGTCCACACTTTACTAAATGCTTATTTACAAACAAAGTACCAAATGAGTATTGATAGATCACTGCAGGACAGTGTTTGTGATGTTCTGTGTGCCCACATCCGTTGAACAGGTAGGACTTTTTGTAGATTCTGGGTCACTAGGGCAGAGCACACACATCAGTATACTCCAGGCAAGTGTACTTCCTATTACTCATACTCACAGAAGTAATAGAAGTCCATTAGTAGAAGCAAGACACATAATGCATCAGAGGAGGAAATGGGTCTCCTGCCTTCCTTCACAGCAGAAAACCTGAGATAACTTTTTCAGAGTCTTCACCATCAAGTACTAACTCTGTGTGCAAGGCCCTTAAAGGTGATCAGTTTTTCAAAGGTATCTATCCCTGCTTTCTGAAAATCTAGCCCTAAGAGACCAAAAAACCAAAGGAGGAGGCATCCAAAATCCATATCTATGACAATCTTGATTATTCAAAGGAATAAGTATTCATTCACTCAGAGCTATCTGCAGAATTAAGATCTGAGTGGGCAATGTCATTTTTGCAAACCGTCATTTAAACCAGCAAGGCTGTGTTTTTGTGCAAAACTACTCGATGGGTAGCAGTTCTGTACCTGTTATATTCCAAAGTGATTATTTCTAAAACCAGAAATACTTTTCTTTCTTACCTAGACAAAAGCCTTCAAATAGCTTGGAATAAACTCATTTTCTAGACGCAGAGGCAGGGAGTCACATAATCTTTGAGCACTTTGAATTAAAATAGGATTGGGCAGAGAAATGTGCCACTTCATCCTTCCTGTTAGAGTAAGCCAAGATGTAGCAAATAATGGCAGAATAACTGTGAAGGAGTTTACTCATGCCTGATAGAGCAGATCAGGAGAAATCCAGGCTAAATGCATCACTATCATAAATGAGCCATCAAAGTTTGAAACTTTTTATCATTCCACCTAGAAATCTACTAGAGAATCAGAAGGACTTCTTTTATGGTTATCCCTCTCAATGAACATAATCCTTTGACATGCTTAATGTTCCTTGATTACATGTGCTGCTTCTCCCTTTTGTTGATTGGCAGTGATATTGTTGTGCCAGAAGAGCTTTAGAGTTTTCTTAATTCACTGCCTTGTTGCAGCCAGCTAAGACCAAGGTCTTTGACTGTCTTCTCTTTGATTCTCGGAAGTTGGGTTTATTTAACCCCATTGTTTTCACCCCTTTTTTTAAAAAAATGGTTTTCACTTAGATTTCCTGTAGATGTTTCGTGGGTTTATGGCACCCCTTCCTGTCCTGCTGCACTAGCCAACCCTGTGATCAGTGAGACACAGTATTCTTAAAGAGCTGCCCCAAACAACTGTCTGATTCCTTTCGTATGTGCCCAGGAAAATCATAAGTGTATATATCTACCCCAAACCAGTGTTCATGTTGACTCTGAAAGGTGATAAATATTTTAGTTATGTTTTTTTCCTGTTAGTCCTGACAGGGTTTTAACTTCATTTGCCATTGTTTAATTTTTCATGATTTTAACAGACTAATAGTATGTCAGTCCTGGTGTTGCCTGATTCTGAAGAATACTTACAAAGGATGTAAAAAGGTACCAAATCTTTCTCTGAAGTGTCCGTTCATTGCTGGAGCTATGTAAATAGGCATTAGTAAATAACAAGACTAAAAGAGAATGTGAAACAAAGGGAAATAAAAATGCTTTTCTTTGTGGTTGCTTAACTTTTTCTTACTTATCATAATGCCATGTACTCGCTGCTCTCTGTAGTTAAAACTAACAAAATTGTCAGAATTTTTTTTTAAGGGAAAGAAATACCTTTGGTTTTATAAGGTAAACTATAAAGTATGTATAAAGATAAGACAAATTTCAGAAGCTGATTTTACAGTATAAAATGTCATTGTCTACACAGTAAAACATGTTATGAAGTTATTTCCCATTACTTCTATAACCTAAAATTATCCTAGTTTAAAAATTAGGCTCTAAATATCATCCTCTAAAGCCCTAAGCTTAATTCTGCTAGAAGTACTACAGACAACTGCTGATGATATTAAACATAAAAACCACATTAAAAGAAGACTAGTGTTACAAAGCTTGTATTCACCCAGTGCCCATAATGCACTGAGCTCTGTTAATGACCAATTCTTCAATAAACTGTTTTCTCCTCATTGTACAGTGTAGTCTATGCCCTATTTATTGTTCACAGTTTAACTCCTGCCCATGTGATTCCATGGGACTTCACCTATCTTAGGTAGGCGAAGGCTACTCATGTGAATTCAGAGTTGGCATAAAAGATCCAAAATTATAATACAAACCTCCAGATTTCTTTAACTGCTTAAGAGTCATAAAATCATGTTACTTATTCTATCATCTTTCTTTGCATTTGTCTGTGCTCACTCACAATGCCAAGGACCTGTCATCACTTTTTATTCTGTGTTAACAAACTCCTGAAGGAAAGAGACAGAGCTCACATTAGGTCCCCATGCTCTTGGCAGAAATGCTAAACATTATGGTAGTAAATGCTGTAAAAAGAACACGAGCATAGTATCTTTTACCTTTCCTTAAAAATATAAAAATCCCAAGACTCCTGACTTCTTTTATGTCTTTAACAGCTGTCTTTGGTACTGCACTTCAGAAATGGCCAGGCAATGCTTTCCTGCACCTCTGACTTAGGTACACACTTCCTGGCAAAGCAAGGGTCTCAGGAACCTTCAGTTTAGCTCTTTCCCTCAGCAATCCAGTGCAGTGTGGTAACTGCTGTGCAGTCCATTCTGTGGTGCTCAGACTCCTTCACACTGTTAAGCACACAGGGTATAAATTCTGGAGGAAAGGAAGGCAAGTAAAAGTTAGCATAACTGGCTGTAAACAAGATTCACAAAACTACACAGGAGCACAAACTGCTCACAATTTAATCTAAATGTGTGTCGTGGTTTAAGCCCAGCTGTAACTCAGTACCATGCAGTCTCTCTCTCACTCCCTCCCCTTCCTCCCCCCAGCTCCCGGAGGGATGGGAAGGAGAATCGAAAGAATGTAACTCCCATGGGTTGAGATAAGAACAGGCCAGTAACTAAGGTATAACACAAACCACTGCTGCTACCACCA